>JAAGNO010021555.1:57251-69587 GCA_033439905.1 Ceryle rudis
GTCACCATAACTACAGGTAGGAAAAAAAATAGCATTTCATATAGTATATTTAGCACATAGTGTATGGTACTTCCCTGTCTCTTGTGAATAAAGGTTATCATAATGCCTTTGTACATTTAGAAACATATGGGGCAAAGAGATAGGAGAGCTGATTGCTACACTGAGATGAGATGGAGAAGTGATGGCTCCCAAAACTGGAGACCTACCATCCATGGCCCTTAGTTATGGATCAGTCCACCACCACAGATTTAATTTCTGAGGATTCCAGAAGGAAGTAGGTTCTCCATCCTTGGCAGTTTTTAAGTCTTGACTAAAGTAAGGTCTGAGCAGCCTGGTCTGACCTGAGAGCTGGCCCTGCTTTGGTCAGGGGGGTGGAGTAGAGGTCTCCTGAGATCTCAATCAATCCGAATGACTTCCACTCAGTGACTTCCCCCCCCGCCAGGCTCTAACCCCCACAGGATGCTGCTCTAGCCCTGTTCTCTGTGTGACTGTTACCCAGTGTACCCTGTCTCTGGTTGAGGGCCTCTTAGGTCAGCCCACTAGCTCTGCACAGGTAACAGAGGCTCCATGCTCATGGAATCAGCTATGTAGATCAGCAAGGAGCTTTGGAAGTCTTTTTGTCTCCTCTCCTTCTTGAGGTGGGACTATTACCAATGCTGGATTGGACTTTATCTCACACTATGTAGATTGTTGTACATGAGGAAAGGGTACATTGGTTATATTTTGGGTAGTACTATATGGACATGATGAGCATTCATCACCCAGCTGATAACATCTACTTTTGGTTGAACCAATACTGTTACTGTCAGGAGCAGTTCTGGTCTAAAATGAACGCGTGTCAATTAGTGCCAGTCGGTTTGAAACCAGCATGAACAGAATGAAATCCAGGAAGCAGTGAGTGTCACTGCGTGTGAGATGGGAGACCCTTGACTTAGTATCAAGCACTGTAAATTGTTGTATCAAGCATTTGTGAGTTGTTGGACCAAGCCAGCAAGAGCAGATGACCCGAGCAAGGTTTCCACTGCTTTTGGCAATCAGCAGATATCATTCATCCTTCTGGATCTGTCCAAGGGTGTAGGGACCAGCACTTTCATCTGAGTGATTCCTCATCAGGCTATCAGAGATGCAGCCTGAAAACTCACCATCTCTTCCCTAATGCTCTGGCTTACTTCTTCATGACAAAATTTCCGGTGTTTTTGCACCAGTGCTCCCAGCCACAGGTCTGAGACTCCAGTTACCTGGAACAGAAATATGAGTGCCACCAACCTCTGATGTGCTGCCAGTCTCCGTTCTCATTTAGTAACACGCTGCTCTGACTCTGAAGACCTTCCTGTCCCCTGTGCCCCAGGGACTACCTCAGGCCTATACAGTGTAGTTGTTTCAGGTGCCTCTACCCCCATGATGGTTGAGCTTCGTGACCCTTCCAGAGTTGATGGGCTTCCCCTCGGCTCTGGAAAGTCATCCTGAAGCTGATGTGCAAAAGGACATACCACTGTTGCAGCTTAATATTGCTTCTTGGATTGTGGATGCTGTTATGTCCTCCAGCTCTGTAGAGCAAGGCTATAGCACCCTCCAAGCCAAGAATGACCTATAAACTTGCTAGCCCCCAAGCCTCATCATCTCTTGATGGGAGTGCAGGCAGTAGGGATGGTAAAGAGCAATTTCCATTAGCTGAGACATTTGCTTCAGAAAAGACAGGGCATCCTGCTGTCATCTGCACCCAGCTATGGAGATGGGGCAAGGCCATGGCATATGAGGTGCTGTTTTGTGAAAACCCAATACCATTCTTCTTTAATTTTTCGCCTGTTCAAGTCTGCAAAGAGATATAAAAAAAACCAAACCCAACAAACAAACCCCCAAAACAAACGAAGAAGCTGAGAAAGAAACATAAAAATGATGAGATAATGACATTGTTTTGCATAAAAACAAATTTAATCCAGTAACTACAGTCTAGGCAAGCAGCTCTGTCAGATCTGACTAGGAGATTTTGCTGAGAAAGAATGACACTTCCTGCTTGCTGGTTGCCTTAGTGTGTCTCTGAGGCAGCGTTTGCTTTCATGTCTTCTTTTTTAGTGCATCTGTGAAACAATCAAATCCTGATGCTTGTGCTTCTGCTCTGCACACCCTCACAGTCAGCCAGGTGCCTGTCTCAGTGCCTTCTTTATAAACTCAGAATAAAATCTCATTTTGCATTTGTCAGTCACATCTGGAGGTTCTCAGAGATCTGGTAACCATTTTAGTGTGGAACCTGGCTCACCTCTGCAGTAATATTTTATTACTTTGTAGATGGAAAAACTGATTGCATTCAGGTAGCCTGCCTGGGCAAGATGTAATTTACTGATGTACTGTGACTAGTAAACCCACCCTTTAGTCCACCTGCTTATTCTATGGAAATGTGCAGAAATATCCCCTCCCTTCTTAACTGCCTCTCCCCCTTTTGCAGTGGCTGATGAAGTGTGAGCACCAGTCTGTGTGATGAGGGAACTGCTCTGTGCCATAGTTTTCCATTGATATTTTGGCTCCATCTCACCCTGAAGAATAGGATGTTTATTGAGAGTTAGAAAATTGGCATCTCTTCAGTCAGAACTGGAAGCTAGAATTTTCTCTTGGGGTGGGAAAACTGAGCTTTTCAGACAAAGCAGGAATGTGTTAAAAGCACAATTAGACCTAGTAAGTCTGGAAATAGACCTTGGATTTCTGCAGCTTGCCAGAGCTCTGAAGAGAAGATTCTTTTGTGAAAAAATCATCACCATTTATGTAGAAAACTGTTCTAATCTTCTTATTTCCTGTTAGGTTTGTTTATTTGTTTGTTTTTAAAGCATTTCTTTAAAACCTGAAAAATTCTACTAAATTACCCTTGCATGATGCATAATATAGATTATGCCAGGTTTAATAAACCCAGCATGCTACCACATCACAAAGCCTTAATATGACTGCTGTGGTTTATTGATATTGTTCAGTTCCAGTAAACTCCAACCTGTTCCTGTAGTGTAAAGTCATGAGTCAGGTCTGCTTTGATCAAAATAACTCTAATGTGTGCTAACAAAATGTATGTTAAGCTGCTAAAGAATAGCTTCACTTTTTTAGACTTGCTTGTTTCTGATGAATCACTGTGGTGATGTTTGAAAGACATAAAGGGATAACTTCTAGAAGTATAACATATTTCTTACATTCCAGGAGTACTTTGCACACTTTACTGCCGTCTTTGCAGGAGAGCAAGCGATTTCTACTTCACAAATACCAGCTAAACTAGAAAAACAGTCTCAAGGAGAAATATTTCAGATGTTGAAAGATGCAAGTTTTAGAAGTATTTTTGTCTCATAATGGCAATTTTCTCCTCGTTGTTTTAAGCACAGCCTTCTCATTGCCTTTTTTGGGGGTCTACAGGGTCCTGCAGAGCTCTTCTCTGACACCTTGCTGGGAAGAGGGAAGAGTGCTGCTGGGAAGAGGGAAGAGTGCTTCTGGGAAGAGCACATCACACACCTCATATGAATGCTAGAGGATATTATTCAGATGATATTGATTCACTTCTCAGTTCTTACTTGCACAACAAACAGATTGGGATAATATTGGGTCCACAAAGGAGGCAGTGGGGTACAGGCAAAGCAAGCTTGAGAGGTTCTGAATTGGCTTTTGTCCTCTACCTGTAGAATACGCACAGACACCATTGCTGTGGATGGCAAAGATTTGCTCACAGCTGTGTAAATCGTCTCTGGATGAGAGGTTTAGGACTTTGCATTGTATAAATGTGAGACAGCAAAGATGAGGAAACACGTTGTACAGTCCACTCATGGGCAAGTTTTTTGCCTTAGGATCTGTTTTATTGTAGAATGTGATTGAAGAGTATGATCAGCTCCTAATGAGGGAAGACTGGCTTTATTGTGCACTACAGAAAGAATCAGCCTTACAGAGGAAGTCTTCTTCACCTTAGAAATGCCTTACCAGAAGTGCAACAGTAGAGAGTGCTATGTATGTGCACAGCAACAGCAAAGAAATCAGGCCTTAAACCCAGTCATAGCAGGATATAAGCACCTGTAGGGATAAAAACTTAATGCTCTGATCTCAGTTCCTGCAATGTTTTGGTCTTGTGGGATTAATAAACATGGATTATACCATTTATTTTAAAAGTTACTACTTGATTAGTGTCTGCTCCTTTGCTAAATAAAAAAATGGAGAATAAGGAGGCACAATATTTCTGAAGGCAGCTAAAAACTTTCATGAATTGAAATAAAGATAATATAGTCATAATATTAACAGTCAGCAGTTGGCCTTGGTGATGAGTAAGGAGCATTCACATGCTCCTTACAAATACAAATACAAATAGTACAAATACAAATACAAATCAGGACATACAGATCAGTTCAAATAATTCCAAGACACAAATGGTTTTGTGAGCCCCAGTCTGTGCAGGTGATGTGTATCCTTATGGATCCTTGTGGAGCTACAGATGACAATCCATCCTTTACTTCTAGCCATGTGTGGATGCTTGTGGAACATTTGGTGTTAGTTCAGTGAAAAATGTACATGTCTCTTAATCACAGAAAGCATCAGCTTGGTTCAGAGTTTTTGTGTCCAGGACTAAACTTTGGCAATTAAATACCTGGAACTCTGCTGCATGCTCTTTAAGTAGAGGTTCACACAGAGGGTGGTCTCTTGAAGTCTTGGATTGAAGTCTTCCATTAAAGTCTTTGTTTTCTAAGAAGTCAAGGCTCTGGGAGTTTTTGTCTAAACTTTCTGAAGTGCCCCAGCTCTCTTGCAGCTGACTTCCAATATATGGAGGCCTTGTTCCTGATTATAAATCATACCAAATTTAATGAGTGTGATGAGATTTCTGGTTCTTCTAGATCAGGCACTAATTTGTTACTGAAACAGAAACACAAATTAGACATTAATTTGATCAGGCAATTTTAACTCATTCATATGTATAAATGTATATATGTATTTAAAACTTGTAATTTTTATATAATTTTTTACTTGGCATCAAGCTGACTCTCCAGGATTGTTTTCTCAGTAGGAAAATTGTTTTCTTGGGAGAATGAAGTGATTCTTGGGACATTCAAGGAATTTACTCAAGGGTTTATCATGGTATTTTTTTTCATTCAGTTTCTCAAGAAGCTGGGACTGAAATACTCACAGTCCAGGGATCTTCTGCAGCATGGAGAGGAAGTAGCTTGTGCTCACTCACAAAGAAGCTGATGCATCTGATGAGATGGTAGCGAGAGAGCTTTGCTCAAAACCAGCATTTGGAAAGAGGTGAAAGCTTGATGTGATCCCACAACCACCCATTTGCTCTGTTAACACTTTCTGTTTTGCCTATAATTTGACTATAAAGCTGCCTACTGTTGCTGCTGGTGAGGTGAGCTCAAGGGAATTACTTATGCAGGATGCAATCAAGTGTTTCCATAGCTCTTCAAATTAATTAACTAACTTCCTCCAATATTAGCATGGGAGCAGGCATCTTCCACTGCTGCAGGGAGCATCCCATGCTGTCCTTTGCACTCTCCCTCTGAAGGCTCCTTTGAGAGTTTCAGCTTGTCAAAGCAGTGGCTGTTACTGCTGTCTCTGGGACTGGCTCACGTCTGGCTGCTGCTTCTTTCTCTGACAGCCACTGAGAGGAGCAGGAGTTTTTTCTACCAGTGCTGCTCAGAGACCAAGTGCACTCACTGCTCCTTATTTTCTCACCCTAAGCATTTCAGTCACCTATTCAGGGAATGGGACCAGTACCATTCAGGTGCTTGTCATCAGTAGCAGCTCACAAAGAGGAGGTCCCTGAAATAAGTGTCTTGAGAATAGTCTATTAAGTGAAAACTGTTCAACATTTTTTTTCTGGAAAACCAGGATCCATTTGGGGCTGATTGACAAAAGGAAGATAAAATTAATCAGACTATGTATTTAAAATGAATATTTAAGCATGATCCTGGATGAAAATGTATCACTCTGATAAATAAGTTTATATAAAAGAAGAATACAAGATGACTTTCATACGTAAAGTTCAGCAAGTTTATTAATATTTTCAGGATAATGGCTTTCATTTCCTTGTGAGACTGCCTGCAAGTTCACAAGTATCTTTCAGCTCCTGATTTCTTTTCCAAGATCGTTGTGTTTTGAGGAACGTATCAACATTTCTCAGATTGAAGACGGCTCTCACGTGAGCTGCTGTATTTCAGTCACATGAATGTTTGCTGTATTTTCATATCTTATCACTACAGCTGAAGTGATATAATTCCTCAGTTTTGCATTTTTAAGTAATTCACAATTTCATTTTGCACAGTAGCAGTTCCTCTGTTTTCCAGCACACTGCTTGTGGCTGTTGCAGGAAATCAACTAGGGCACCGTGATGCACAGCAGAAGTGAATATATTTACGCAGTAGGTGGCTCATTCTCTTAGACCTCAGGATTTAATCAGGTAATTTTAGACTTCGGGCCAGAAATGTTTTAATTAGATTTATGTTCTGTTTAAATGTAGCTTAAGACAGCTGCTGAAGAGTTTCAAAGCAGGGTGTCTGTCATCCCAAGAGCTGCCTGTGGTGCTATGGTCAATCAGTGCCTTACGGTCAGTTCAGCATTTACCAGCACTAAGCTGGAGCACAATCACTCTCAAAAGCAGTATTGAGCACAGCTTTAGGCAGGACTAAGTTTCCACGAGGATAGCCTCTGCAGTTTGAAGGACTACAGCTGGTAGCTGCACTTCAAAAGACTGAAATTTTGTGAATTAGCAAGTAAATGAGTGAAAGAGCAAGTAACGAGTTGTAAAGCAACTCTAATGCTCATCATTAATCTAACTGGTCCAGGGAGGTAAGGTTTTAAGTCAGGGCGATAAACTAAATGGTTGGCATACTTGTTATTTACCAAAAAAAATTGTAGATGATGGTCTCTCTTAGTTGCTTACCTGAAATTTCATAAGGTGTGCTGTTTTATCAGCTGGGTTTGACTTCCATAATCACTATTTGGAGCAAATATATTGGAATATCTTTGGAGTGGCTATGTGTGTATGTACTATTCAGGACCAGTGCAAAGCATTGATCTTTCAGTCAAGTATGTATGAAATCTTTTCATACATAAACCATGCCAATATGTTTGTGTTGGATACACATGACCCAAACTGAGCTATTACGTCCTCTCATCCAACCACCACTGAAAAAACTGTGACAGTCATTCAATAGGTGGATAAAGGGAAAAAAAGTGCAGACAAGTCAAGATTATTAGTACAAGCCATCAAGAGTTACAATTCCACATAAAAGCAAGTTGTAGCTTATAAATCATCTTATGTGTATTGTATGTAACGTGCACGTAATTTTGGTAATGTCTGTATGTTCTACATAACCATATTGGAACTTCATGGTTATGCTAAGGCCTTTAATCATACTTCTTAAATATCCTCCAGTGTTTTATTTTTGGTATAAAATCAAAGAATTTTTTAACATCATATGTATTATTTCAATCTTATTAAGTATAACTATGTTATCTATGTGAGAGTAGTGGACACTACCCAAGCCAATTTTCATAAAATGTCTCTTTGATCAAATTTCCCATTTATTATTCCCCTTGAAATTTTATGTGTGCAGGTGTAGGCTCTGAAAAACAAACAAGTGAAAGGAAAGAAAATTCTTAATATAAGACCCCACTTTATTTTTTATGGCAAAACAAGAGAAAGTTTAAAACTGAAGTAGGACAAAATGTAAGCTTTAGGCCAGGAGTTTCTCTTCTCTCTCTCCTTGAGTCAGTCCCTGGGAGCCTTTGCCCCCTGTCCGATTAAGACAGGGAGAGAAGCACCTCCTTGGCCTCCTCCCTTCCCAAGACAAGAACAGGAAATATGTGCCAGTGGCAGCATCCTGCAGTGGGGCCTTGCATAACAGAGAGTATAACATGGTTCCTCCAGTGCCTTATTAAACATTTTTCCCTGGCTGATTGTTCTCCTCCTTTTGCTGTTAGTGTCCTCTCAGTCACTTTGTGACTACTGGGAGAGCACTCACATCCAAATCAACCTAAGTGAATTTGGAACACAGTATTTATGTGACACGTTATCAAATGCCTTGCCATAATTTAAGTATGACACCCACCACTTTTTTGCTACCTACTAATTTTGTTAATCCATCCAGAAAGCAATCAAGGTGGTGTGACAAGCAGTATCATGTGCTGCCCATTACTCACTATTTCATTACCTAGTGAAGGTCTAGTGATTTTTTGTTGTCACATTTATTCTAATAATTTACAAGGAATGGAAGTTAAGAGTTGATCATGAGTGTCAATTCGTCTCTGTCAGAGACCCAGGCTTTATAGAATGTGAAAACCTTGCTGTCATTCACTGTTTGTAACAGCAGTGATAACATTAATTGGAAGAGAACTCTTCACTGATAATTTTCTGTCACCTCCAAAGTAAATATTGAAATACATTTCTCTTTGCTTGGCCTTGGCTTTTGTGTTCTCAGTGTTTGATCATGGTAGAAGAAAAAACACATATGTCATTAATGTTTCACCACGAAGGTCAATTCAAATAAATTAAAAAGTGATTAATACTAAGAGGTTCCAGTTAGGGGTGAAAGGAAAACTGAATCTCTTAATATACTGTGTTTAAATATCTTTCAATGGTAATGCATCCTGTTTGGCCCTGAGGGGAGGTGGCAGGGCAGCTGGGATCGCATTTGGATGCTCAGATGCTTCTGGAGAGAAAGTATGATGCATAAATAGTCACCCTGAGGTGGGGAGGCTTGCAGATGAACTTGCACGTGAGCCTTTAAGGACCAAACAGATGGAGAAAATTGGGGTATGAGAGTAGCAGATGTCTTTTTTTCTTTTCTTTTTTCTTCCTTTTCTGGCAACCCCATGATGCAGAGCTGGTAATGCAGGAAGGTGAAGAGAGGAATGCAGTAAGGAAACTTAGTCTGGGGTGTCTTCTCTGAACTGCCTTGTCCACAGGGTCACAAAGACTGGTGCACTTCCAATGACTTCAACTTCTCCACACTGGAACAGTCTGGTAGCTGGCTGGGCTGAAGAGGACAGGCATGGTGATTTGCTCTGGACTACAGAGGAAACTGCTGAGGGTGTTTGATAATGTACTTTACAGAAGGATATGGGATGAATAGACGTGAGGATTTCAAGGACTGCTTTGCATTATATGAGATAGCTCTGACTGTAGCCGACTCAGCCTCCTGAAAGCCTTCAGTGTTATTCCTTCAGGGGCTGATGAGATGGAGAACAGATGTGGCTCCTCCACCTGCTGGCATGCCTCCTTATGGCTAGAGGTGGGCAGGTGTGAATCACCACATTATTTCATGGTTTGCTTGCTTTTTAATGGACTCATGGTTTTTTTCCAATAAAAAAATCAGTCCTGTAATGCTTGTGTGAACCTGGATCCCTACAGTCTGCTTGCTTTGTGCCATTTCCAATCAAACATCACACCATGTGCACTTTTCTATTCTGCCTTCCAAGGCACTCTGCCCCTCCAGTCATACTGCCTTCCTTAAAACCATCTGTTTCCCTCTGGATAAGAAGCATGTGGAGAGAAGCCTGTGTAGTGGGACTGTTGAAAATTAAGTGATGAGCTGAGGGGAGGCACAGAACTGGCCACTGAGATGGAGGGTGCGATATAAAGTATGAGTCACAGCTAGAAAGAGGAATAAGTGCACTGAAGGGAGAGATAGATCAACAGACTTACTGAACTAGATGAGAAGAAATACAGGAGGGTTGGAACCTGATTACCTGTACCAAACAGATAGGCATGATCTTGAACTAAAATGAAATATAGGCTGTAGCCTTCAAATATAATCTGAAAACAAACATTCCCTTCTGAAGTGACTACAAGACTTTCTGAAAAGGCACCTGATGTTTCAGCCAGAGTAAAACCCAGTCAGACTTCAAACCTAATCAGAGCTTTTAACTTGAGGTCTCGGAAGAAAACTGAAAACAAATAAAGGACTATAATAACCAGTAGACACAGTGGGTGGGTGAGACTGTGGGAAAATGGACATACATTTTTAAAGGCCATAGAGTGTCACTGACTTGTAGCCATACTCACACCAGTACATTTAAGGCTGTAAAACAATATATTTCTTCTTGTGGGAAGTGCTCTTCTTCTTGACATTTTACTTCCAGACACTCTCAGGTCTCAGGCTGAGAGCCAGACTAGTTTTTCTTCTGATATTTTTTTTTTACTTGCTGTCACACAGAGTTTTCCAGTGAGCTGTCCAAAATGACTCTCACCATTTGTAGGCTCTTACTATGCGTCAAAGCTTTTCTTGCAATTTTCTTGCTTTTATCCCTGCTTGAAATAATTTTTCACTGCTGAAAAATCATTACTGCCACCACTCATTCACCTAGTTTTATTTGGCTTCCTCTGAAGTTCCTGAGCTGCTCCAGACCCTAGAAACTCCACTTTGAAATAAAAATAAGCCATGGGAATCCAGTAACAGCAATGGCAGAAAGAGCAGATCCTCTGAGATCCCTCATTTCCAGCCAGAACTGTGCAGTGGGGGTCTTTTAGCACTTTGCTCACTAGTAAGGCTTCTAAAACCAAGGAAACGAGACCTTGTAAGCCTCTTTCTGCCACTGATTTTGTGCCTCCTGTTGTTTTTGGTTTTGGTTTTTTTGTTTGTTTGTTTGTTTGGTTTTGGTTTTGGTTTTGGTTTTTTTTGTAATTTTATTTCTGCTATGCCACCATGCAGACAAGGGCAGTTGACAGAGAAGGAGGTTAATGCCAGCAATGAACTGCTTGTGCTCAATACTTGGTTTAAGAGGGAATCTTTCCTGACTCACATATCTTAGCTGTCAAACAGACCAACAAAGCAGCTGTGCTCCCTTTCAGTAAGGGTCTGCATCTCCCTGTGGTTTGCACTGTGATGGCTGTAGCAAGGCTGTGCCTGCACTGGGGTTTGCCATCACTTCCACTGCCATGGCAGAAAGCATCCCACCTCTCCCAGACCTCACACTGGCACGTCCCAGCATGTGGGACTATGCTCTGCAGGTCTGAGTGGTCACTACACAGAGGAGACTCAGCCGTCACATGGGCCAGGACTGGAACCTGCAACCACAACATTCAATACAGGGAGACAATCCCATAACTCATGGGCACATTCCTTGCAATGTAGCCACTTCATCTCTGATCTCTCAACCCTGATACTCAAGGGAAACTTATAAGTAATTTTGAAAGACAGTTCTAGAAGTGAAAATTCATAGTAGTAATTAGAAAAAGGTGGTAATAACAGAGGTGTTAGTTTTGTGGTCAGCCTCTTCATATAGGTTATAAATTATTTCTCTAGCTAGGAGACAACTAGCTGGTGATCTCTCACTATCCCTTTGCTGCATGTGTGCCAGCTACTAGCTTTTAATTGGTCCAGCTTGTATGCACCCAGTTAAATTGACTAGTTTTCACAACTTGTATTCAGCTTTTGGCACTCAACAGCTTGTCCCATTTTAAAGTTAATCTAATAAAATACATGTCTGCAATACTTGTCTGGACTGTATCTTTAGATAGCTGTGGCTACAACAAAGCACTGCAGGTTTCCTAATGACACCATGGTCTTCTCCTGGCATGGCCAGCCCATGGAACTGGGTATCTGGCATTGCATCAGCCTCGCTCAGCCCAACTCTGCCCCAGGGAAAAGCAAGTGTGCATGCATGGAGTCAAGTGATAGGTCCTTTTTATTCTTCAGGATCTTCTCTTGGTTGGAAATTAGAACTAGTTGGCAGTTTCTAACAATATGCAACATATAATATGCACTTCACGTTATGAAGCTACTGCCCTGTCACAAACCTGAAGACATCAGAGAGCGTAGTTTGTTATGGAACAAGTTGTGGATGATGTAGTGAAACGGGAGGAAAATGGTCATGTGAGACACTTAATTCATAAAGTCATACTGGATATAAAGGTAGTCTGAATGAAGATGACAGGTAAAAAAAGAAGTGTAGCAGGTGATAAGTTGAAAATAATTGGATAAAAGTTTACAATAATTCATTGCAGCTTTTCCTATAGAGTTATATTAAAAAAAAAAAAACAACCCAGGGAAAAAAAAAAAGAAAAACATCAAGAAGAAGATTCAAGTGTCTTCAGAGTTTTTATTTTTAATTTCCAAAATTGCTATTGTCAAAACTCTCGCTGAAATCTGGGGGAGTATCTGCTTTTAAAAGCCTGACTGCTAAAGAATTTTGGGCATCTAAGATGAAAACATGAAAATAGGAATTTCAAAAGAGTTGCTACACCTCAAATGCGTTTTAAAATGCAAGAATGATATCTAAGGGATCACTGTGTCTTTACTCACGATATTGTTCTTTTAAGAAAACACCTCAATGTATTAATCTTCTGAAATTCCAGCATACTTTCAGGTATATTATAAATAAATC
>JAAGNO010021556.1:0-71232 GCA_033439905.1 Ceryle rudis
ATAAATAAAATAGGATACACAGCCTTATGTGTGAAGGGAATACAGGCCCTGAGCATGGGGCCCTCTTTAGTCAGGTTTGAGGATCTGCAGGGTTGGAGACTCCCCAGCCTCTCTGGGCAACCTACGGCTAGTGTTTGAACATTGAAGAACCCCAATTGTTTACTCTTAAAAAAGAAAAGGGGGAAAGTCATGAAGGACTTCTGGAAGATTTCGAGATGTCTGTTGTATTTTCCAGTACTTTGAAAAGTTGAGCAAAATTTCTGAATTTTAACAGAATGTAAGTTGATTTGCCATCATGTTAACCCGTCATTGGTAGGTGTTAGCAGAGGAATATTTGTTAACTGGAGGCCTTGCATTTATTCCCTTTACTTTTCTGTATTTTTTTTTTAAACTCCATTTTATTTGTTCTCTCTTCCAGACATTCAGTATCTAGTTAGTTGGAAAATAAGGCCGTTATTTAGCTGTCAGCCATTTGAAGAGAAGAAAGGCAGTCTTCTAGAAAATACTTTCCTGGATGCTTGGTTGTTTGGGGTGTTTTTTTGTTTTTTTTTTTGTGGGTTTGCTTTTTTTTTTTATGTTTTAGCTATCTAAATAGGAGACATGAAAACATGAATGTGTATTTTATTAAAATTTCTCTGTTCTCTTTTTTTTTTTTCCCCAGGTCTGCTATTTCTGTTACATGTATCCCAGTTACAGGAGGGTTTTTCTGTGATTTCTGTGCTGTTAGCCTCATGTGAACAAACTAAACCAGAAAGCAACCTGATTTTTAGAAAACAAAATGCCACGGAGAAGGAAGACTGGTGGGAGTCCTTCTCGGAAGAATGGCAATTCTGACAGAACTGCTGTTGCTGTATCCCAAGGGGACCCAAGCCGCTCAGTGTCACAAGCAGTGTATAGTGTCAATAAGGAAGAACTCTTCAACAGCCTGTCAGAGATGTTTTCTGACCTAGATCCTAGTGTGGTTTATATGGTTCTGTCTGAATGCGATTTTAAAGGTAAATAATGCACAGTTGGCATGACAGTTTAGTTCTGTACACAGACAACTCTTTAACTAGGGTGACTCCAGAAAAGTTGGTGTGGGTGTTGCAAGCATATTTGTGAGTTTAGCTTTTAATGAATAGGTGAGTCATAATATTTTGAAATTTTATAGCTCTTTCTCTGCAAGATTCTCTCAAGTTTGAGAATGTTTCTGTGAGGCTGGTAATTTGCAGTAGCAGTGTGCTTCATAAAACAGAGGTACAGTTTAAGGGGCTTGCTCTGTGATACAAAGCAGGTGGTGGTAGAGTTGTGAGATGTTTTTTTCCAATTAGTTTCTGTGCTATATCTGCCAGATAAATAAACTCTTTCTGCAGGAGAGGTATTTTATGTTCTAGATGACAATTTTTTAAGACAATGGTATGCTCTATGTGCTCCTGGCAGTGTTTGCTTTTCCTTAAATACTTGAAGTGAGCTTTTGTTTTACTTTATGTTTTGCACTGTTATCTTGTCATCCCCACCAAGGATTAGTTTTTGCAGGATAAATTCTCTTTGTCATGTTGAATTCTCTGCAGCCTTGCTTGGACTATGTTTTCCCCCTGCATTCTGCCAAGCTACGTATCCACCTCTCCTGGCAGACTATTTTCATGTCTATGCCCAGTCCTTCCCATGCTTTTGTGGTTTTGAAATTGTATATACAAGTTCATTCACTTATAATAAAACTAATGTATGAGATACTGGATAGCAATGCCTGAGGAGTTACTTGGCAGGGGAATAATTAATGTTATAGTCAATCTGTACTCATATGATCAGATGTGATTAGCTGAGATTTTTCTAAGAATATTTACAAACAAAGGAGAGTTTTGCTTTTTTTTTTTTTGTATGTGTGAAAGCTAGGTAGACATTATAAGGACTGCTTTTATTGTTGTTTTTACTTTACCTAAATTGTATGGAGTTTCTAACTGAATAGCTCTCACGTTTATTTCTGTGATTGTTGTTCCTTTTAAAATTGCAATTGATGGAATTACTGATTCATGCTTTGAACTTTTAATAAGATTTACTGTTATAAAAATAACAGAAGCTTATTGGAGAATTTGGTAAACACACTGATTCATTGTTGTGTTATACTATTAAAAGTAGTTTAAAAACTGAAAGATTAACATATTTTCATATGAGCAAGAAACTGCTCTCATATAGTAGAAAAGATGAAAGGACAAGGAAGACTTTAATTAATGTGTGCAGAAACAGTTGGACTTTAATGGACTTAGACTTTGCTACGCTGTCTTTCAGGAAAACAGAAGCTTAGCTTTAGTGCTTAGATGATACCTGTGCCAGGTTTTCATTTTGGTTCGTGTTGACCTCAAGCAACCTATATACCATTTAGTGGCTTTACAAAGATTTAATGCAGATACTGTATTTTTCAGGCTATTTTAGATAGGACATTTTCAATTTGGCTTATCCATAATGAACGTATTTTGCATACTTTTATCACTTTAGTCCTCAGTAGTATTTTCCAGTTCATTTTATACTATTTGCCTATGTGAGATAGGTTAGAAATAAGTATCCATAAGTATCCATTTAAATGACACTCCATTCTGGTATTTTTTTTCCAGTGAAAATTAATAATTTTTTAGACACTATTTCCTTAGTAATTTTTCTGCATATTAGTTTATTATTTTGCAATATATCTGTATTAAGTTCTCTAATAAGTTCTCTCTCATTACCTCTAATGAAGGTAATGAGAAACACACCAAGGGAGTTGCAGAAGGTGTATTAAAGGATGAACTGATTAACTGATTTTTGGTTTTGTAGTTGTGATAAATACTCCTTCAAGTAAAAAAAATTGCATTCACATCAGCTTGTGCTTATTCAGTTGACTATGCTTTTTTCTCTTTACCTTATTCAACAGTAGAAAATGCTATGGATTATCTGCTAGAGCTGTCCACCCACGCCAAAGGAGAAGCATCGTCAAAAACCTTGGGTTTTGATTCAGTAGCAATACCCCTAGCTCTTGTTAATCAGCAAAGATCTGTTGCAAATGAAAGAAGGCAGGAAAGTACTGCAGAACAAAGTAATTCTGGAGAAGAAGAAAAGGTCCTATCACCTGATGTGCAGCTGACTGAAGAACTGGATTCCTTAATAGAAAATGCCTTTCAGAGATACAGCTTGAGTGATGAATTGCCTGATTCTGCAAATGACCAAATAGTACATGAGCACTCCATGGAACACAGTGGCTTTAATGACTTTCCTGAGTGGGAAAAATCTGATTCAGGTGGCAGTGTCCTACTTCTTCCACAGCAAACAGGGACAAATAATGAAGTTTTAGAAAACTTCAGCTGTTCTCAGCCAACGGTGAGTCAGCTGAGCATCCAGACAAGCTCACCACTTGCATCAGACACTTTTACACAGAAATTGGAAGATACTGATTTGTCAGAAATACAGATACAACATGATGTAGCTTCAGAAATCTATAAACAATTGGATGGAGAAATAGCATATGAAAATTCTGATCATACACAAGATAATGTCTTGGATCAAAAAAATGTGACTGCTGCTTTTGGTGAGTCCTCCCAAACACCTCTGGAAGTTGGAGTGGATGTCACTGGAGATCCTGATGAAGGGTGCCTGGAACAGCACCAAGAGGTAGTGACTGCCTTTAACAGCCACCAGAACACTTCTTTTCCAGATGTGTACGTCTCCCTTGAAACATCCAGTTTCAAAACATCAGAACCTGCAGATTTTCAGCAAACTCAGCAAGGTTATAACCTAAGGTTTTCTGCACCATCATGTCAACCTCAACAGCACTGGAATCTCATGGCTCCTGTGTTTTATCCATCTAGTGGAAGTCACAGCTTTTTAACTCCTGTGGCTGTCAGTCCAGGGCAGTGGAGACCTGTTTCAAACTGTAGAACTTTGGAAAAAGGAATCTTTTTTTCCTCTCCAGTGGTTTCAAATGCCTGGGATAGCAACCCTTCTCTGAAGGTATGGGGGAATCAAGATAGCAACTCAAAATTGAACCTCTCGCAAGCACAGCAGCCACCTGTTTGTCCCATGATGAGAAAAAAGATGCACCTTACAGGTCAAGTACTTGTTCTTCTCAGAGGTGTTCCAGGATCAGGAAAATCATATTTGGCAAGGTAGAACATATATATTGTGAGCTTCTAAAAGAAATTGCTTAATTATGTACAGGGTTTAGTGCAAGCAGAGACAATTTTCTGACATTTGTAAATAGCTATGTTTATACACTAATTACCAGTTACATGGTACATGCAGCACGATGAGTAATAATAGTTGCAGAAAACTGAGTTGCAGCTCCTTGACCTCTTATGGTAATTGAAATAGGAGGGGTTAGCTTTAACTTCTGTCAGTGGCTAAAGGATATTTTGTCAGCAGAGGATTGCCACAGTAATGTTAGGTCTGCTGTGTTCTTCTAATCCCTGTTCATTTTGGGTGTTTCCTTCCTGTAACATGGATGGAAATATGCCAGCTCTTTGTAGGCAGAAATTCCTCTTCCACTGTTGAAATTATTTTATGTAAGTAGCACATATGGAGCTTCCCGGGTTGAATTCTTGCTGCTTTTCTAACTCTCCAAAGCCCTAGATTGAATTTAGACTCTGTTGGCTGGCACCTGAAATGCTTGGTGCAACTAGGGCCGTATGTGTATTTGTCATTGTGAAAGTATGTCACTAGACGTAGGTGGAAAAATACCTCCTGTGTAGTTTTGAAATGAGTCTTGTAGGGAACTTTGTCACCTCTTTCCCCTCAATATCCTCAGCCTTTGGAAAAGGAGGGAAATTATTATAAATCATATTTGCCTGGAGGTTTATTTTTACCCCCTGCCCCCAGATTTCCTGCTTACATTTCAAATAACTTCAGTTTTGTGCAAGAGACTAAATACATATATATAACATAGCACGTATCAGAGATGGGGAGGAGAAGGGGAGAAAGCTGTTTACTTCTTGATCTTTCACAGGGCTTTGCTTGAAGATAACCCAGGTGGAATTGTTCTTAGTACGGATGATTACTTCTATAAAGATGGACAATACCATTATGATCCTGATTGCTTAGGGGAAGCACATGACTGGAACAGGAAACGAGGTGAGAAATAAACCAGGGATTAAATTCTGTGCTGCTTAAAAAGCTGCCTGTCTTGTAATGCCTGTGTCACAGGACAAGCATTTATCCCATCATAGAAGTATTTTTTAATATGTGCGTGGAGAAAGAATATGAGCACAAACTCAGAACTCATCTGTCTGTTGTGTGTTGTGCAATTTCACAATAACACAGGCATTTTTCAAAGATTGTTTTGTCCTCAGATTTCAGCATGGTATGTATTTTGGGTTGGAGTGGTAATATATAAATGTATATGCAATAATTATTGAGGATGTTGATATAAATAACACACCGATATCTTCTTGCTCTTGATTATTTTTTTTTTCCTCCTGATCACTAAATTGTTGGCAAATTTAAAACAAAATTATAGGACCAAGACAGAATAATTTTTTTTTTTTGTAGTGGCTTCTGCTAAACTCACTGTAGAGAAACTCATTTTAAGCTTTTATTTGCTAAATTTGAACCATGATCACTCTTCTACTGTCAAATTTCTAACCAGGGAAGAAATTTGTTAATGAGAAGTGTGTGATTCAATGATAACTTTGTTCAGAAGCATTGTAAGGTAGCTACAGAAACATGGTGCTGTATTTCAAAGCTAGTGATTCTTAATTATTTCATTACTGTGTATTTAAATTACAATAATTATTTTGGTTTTTCATATTTTATGCAGTTTACAGAGTGGACTAATCTTAAGACTGTTATAAAGCCAAGAATTTTGTATGCAACAAAGAAGTCCACTTTAAGGTGATCATGTAGTTGTTTGGTATTTTTTTTAGATTAATTTACTGATTGATTAGTCATTTTGGTGCGTTTTACATCTACATTTTTATTCCTTGATTATTATATATATGTTAATTCAAAAGAATACCGCTATATCTCAGTGGCTTTACATGTGAGGGGGGATTTCTCTAAAATAAGAGGGCCTTGAAACAGATCAGATTGCAGCAAGAATTCCTTACGCAGTGATTAATGATTATGGATTATCTACTTTAATTTTCTAAATTTCTAATTTTGTTAGTTAAAATATTACATGTCCATCCTATCATAATGAAATTAACTATATCACATTCTTTTGTACATGTGTGTCTTTCAGCCAAAGAAGCTTTTGAAATGAGAATCTCTCCTATAATAATAGACAACACAAACATACAAGCATGGGAGATGAAGCCTTATGTTACTTTGGTTAGTATTACAATTTGATCAATGAGAAGAGGGATCATTGACCATCATGTCAACAACATATGTTTTAAAATGAGGTGGTCTTTCTCAGGCTGGCTGTTACTCCACAAGAAAGTCTGGAGTCAAAAAAAAGTGTAACATGGAATCGTATTACTCGTTGTCATATTCTGAGTGTTGGCCTCATTTCCAAGTGACAAAGCCAAGTGCTTTGCACTTGAGGGCAAAAGTAAATATTTTTGGGGTGTCTGCAGTGTCAGAAAAGCCTTATTGTGATCCCTGTCCTCCATGAGGAAGAAAAGAAGTGTTATAGTCGTAGGCAACTCCCTTCTGAGAGGAGCAGAGGGTCCAATATGTCAGACACATTTAATTTTACAGTAAGAAATGCACATAAATGTTTTCTAAAATTTCCATTTATGTAATTGGAAGTGAAACACTGCATGAAAGTGTGTAGTTCTGAATTTTTAATTGGTTTTGAAAAATACAAAAAACAGCTTAAAGAAGCAGGCTATACACGTGTGCTTTTTTTTATAGGAGTAAGAAATGGCTGATGTGGCTTGTTCTGTTTTATTCAGGCTCAGCAGTTCAAATACAAAGTCATGTTCAGAGAACCAGACACTTGGTGGAAGTTTAAACCAAAAGAACTTGAAAGGTAAGAATGTAAAGGAAATTTTCATATTAGATTATATAACTTCCAGTCTATAAGCTGTTATTTTTAAAGAGGTATCTCTTTTCAGTGGCTGGTGAGGTACCAAGATACTAGTAAAGATTTTTGTGATAAAAAGTAGCTTTTTATTTTTTTTTTTCTACAGTATTAACTTTTGAGCGATTTTATATGTATTAAGAGATTATTCTTTTCTTTCTGTCACTTTATTCTAATTACATACAAAAGATTCTATTAGCAATAGATACTCTGTAATTTTTAATGATTACAATTCTTTTGTATTTAAGGTACAGTGACTGTTCCTTCAGGTTCCTTCAGCTGCAAAAATGATGTCAAGTTGGGTCTGGTTTTGCATCTGCCTGGTCTGTTGCCTTACTTGAAATGTTTCCGCTGTCACTGAGTTTAAGGCAATCGGTACCTCATGGCCTGAGAGGAACAAACCTCTGTGCATCACCATTGTTGTTTACCTTTTCTTTAGCAGGACATTCTACACAGTCATACAGCCATTACTTAAAGCCAAAATAGGCAAGATGTAAACACTATGTACATAAATAGTTGGTGGATGAAAAGCTGGACGTGAACTAGCAATGTGCACTTGCACTAAGGCGTATCCTGGGCTGCATCCAAAGAAGTGTGGCCATCAGGTTGAGGAAGGTGATTGTGTCCCCCTACTCTGCTCTGGTGAGACCTCAGCTCTCCCGGTGCTGTGCTTTGTTTAAGTAGCTAGAAGGGCGCTGGTAACGCACCAGTGTTTTGGCTACTGCTAAGTAGTGCTCACACAGCATCAAGGCTGTCTCTCCTACATTCCTTCCTCACCAGTAGGCTAGGGATGGGCAAGATCTTGGGAGGGGGCATAACCAGGAAGGAGACGAAGCACAAGAAAGTCATGAACCTGTTGGAGTGGGTCCAGAGGAAGGCCACAAAAATGATCAGAGGATTGGAACACTGATGAAGAAGGGCTGAGAGAGTTGGGACTGTTAGGTCTGGAGAAGACAAGGCTCTGGAAAAACCTTATTGTGACCTTTCAGTACTTAAAGGGAGCCTATTAGAAAGACGGGGAGCAGGGCTTGTTGTGACGAGACAAGGGATAATGGTTTTAAACTATCAGAGGGTCGATTTAGACTAGATAAAGACTTTTTTTTAAAATGAGATGAGGGTGGTGAAACACTGACACAGATTGCCCGGAGACACTGTAGAAGTCCATCTCTGGAAACATTCAAGGTCAGGCTGAATGGGGCTCTGAGCAACCTGTTGTAGGTGAAGATGTCCCTGCTTACTGCAGGTGTTTGGACTAGGTGACCTTTAAAGGTCCCTTCTAACCCCTACCATTCTGTGGTTCTATGAATAACAAGGTGGCTAGAAAACTGTCTGGATACCTGGTTCATAGGGTATGATCAGTGGCTCAAAGTCCAAGAGGAGGCTGATGTCCTAGGCTGACTACTAGGGCTATTACTTGATGTCCTTTTTATGACTTGGATGTTGGGACAGGGTGCGCTCAGCGGATTTGCAGATGATACTGAATTGAGCAAGAGTAGCTTGTTTGGCCTGAAGAGAATGTTAAGGAAGAACCATAATGTTTTCTTCAGCTTCCTCTTGAGAGGATATAGAGAAGACTATCCATTTCAACCTGAGTTATTTTGTGATGTCATAATATCTTGTTGTCATCTGAATTTGCATGCTTAGCTTAAGGTTGGCCACTTTTCAAGCAAGGTAAGGAAGATTATTTTCTTTCCTAGAATACAACTTAAACATTTTCCCCTGTATCTTCAATTTCCGTTTTTCCATCCTTGGCAGGATTCACTTGTTCTGGGTGGAACTGCTGCAGAGAATATTGCTCATTGGTGTTTAACAGAGTCTGTGAAAATTTCTAGGGAAAGGGTGTCCAAAATAATGGGCGAATAGGTTTTCATCAGGGTTTGAGTCCTTAGTTTAGCAAAACCAAAGAAGGAAGACTGAATTCAGAAATCTTCTGTACTCTGATATCCTGCGTCACTGCCAGGATCTGATATGGTTTGTTTCTGATAGTTATTTTGGAAGATGCATTATTGATACAGTTTTAGATATTAGTATTAAGCAAAACATCCTGTTGCAGAACAGGGCCACCAGGTGGAGTGGAGAAGTCAAATAGAGCACCCATTTGTCAGACACACACTGTTTGGAATGCCTTAGTGTGCTGATACAGAAAGAATTGCAGTTTCACAACTTTTGCTGTGGCCCCCTGAATTCTCTGGTTAGTCTTGCAGTAAACATTATTATTAAATTATTCTTTTCTCTCATGGTAAGGCCCAAATCTGAAATGCTGAAATGTGTCTCTTTTATTTTTTTTTTATTTTTTTTTTAATTCACAGGCGCAACATTCACGGTGTATCTAAAGAAAAGATCAAAAGAATGTTGGATCGGTATGAACGCTGCCTTACTGTTCGTTCAATATTGGATTCTTCAGTCCCAAGCAAATCAGAAGCTGATGGCTGGAGTGAAGATCTTTGTCAGGAGGAAAACCATAGGTTGGATTCTTTTACTGACTTTGTAGTCTCAAATGAAAAGGCTAAAAATTCAAACTGCATAGCAACAGAATCTGGATAGTTCTTTTGAATGGTGAATGCATTAAAAGAGTCAGTTAAATAAAAGAAAACTATATAGTTTTTCTTAAATTTCAAGAATTTCAGGATTTCTAGAAATGAGCAGTCTAGAAATCTAGTCAACTTTCTGATGCTTTTTGAAAATGTCCCAGTATGGCTTTATGTTACTTTTCAATAAACAATTTTTTATTTACTTTCCCTTATATTATATGTGCCATTTGGTGTATGCTGTAGATAAAAAAACACTTAAAATCTATAAAATGCTTTTCAGAAGGTAGTCCCAAATACGAGCAAATTACTGTTTCTGGGTCTGTGTGTTGGTATTAAATGATGTCTTTGTGGTAGAAGGTGATTTTTTTTTTTGTGTGTGTGTGTAGTACTAACAAGTTTTATACTTGCTCTTCAATATATTTAATTTAGCTTGTCTATATTTTTATATATGTGCCTAATTTTGTAGTGGCTAATCTGAATAATGTTGTATATACATTATAATATTGGATAGGAAATCAGATTTTATTTTAGCTTTTATTTCATTTGGTTTTTGCATGCTTAATGTATTTAAAGTTAAGGGGGCACTGATAATGAAATGTAGTTTATAGTGAAAAGCAGTATGACAAGAAATGGCATGTCCTCTCCTAGTTAACTTCTAGACTTTCTTTATCATTGAGCCATCAGGAGAGGGCAACTTAAATAAAAGCATATTTACCAGTATTGCTGAGCTGAAGAAGGAAATATTGGGCAGCAGAATGTTTCAGTACATAACTGAATGCTGGGAATGGGGGAAAATAGACTCCTGAGAAGGTATCCTTAGCCCCATGCTGAAGTAAAAAAGGGACACTTATCAAGGAAATTTCTGCTTTGCTTAACTCTTTTAAGGAGTGTTGAGGTTAGAACTAAGTTGTCTTAAATTTACTGTCCTCTCACTAGAGTTCTCAAGCTGGATGTCTAGTGTCCTGAAGTGTGGTTTCTGGTCTGTAATTTGAACATATTAAATAGTCAAGCTAAAATTAAAAATGTGGACAAGTGCATAAAGAAAGTTCAAAGTGGGTTTATCTTTCATTCAAATTTGTCTTCCAGAAAGGGAGAGGCACATTCTGATGTAAAGGAAGAAAAAACTTTTTTTGCTTCTGATGTGGAGCCTCTTGAATTAGCTGAAGATGATGAAACTTTTCCCTGTACTTCTCTAACACTGGAAAGTAACTGTGATCCTGAACATTTTCAGAGAGAGAAAAAAGAAATGGAAAATAACTCAGTGGAACACAATTCTGAGAATAGTGCTGTTCAAGATGACTTGGATGTTTATTTATCAGATTGTGTAGAAAAAGACCTGACCTTGGTGAAGAAAGAAGAAAAGGGAGAAAAAGTAGGAAAAAATATGGAAACAGAAATGGATAAAGTTGATGTGACCCCAACTGAAGAGACTGTGTCCTTGTGTACAGGAGGAGTTGAGGAACACAGTGGTAACAACATTCTCAAAGTTCAAACTGAAGTTGAATATTCTGATAACATATGTATGGAACCAAAATCAACACAAAGTAGTAACATAGTGGAACCAAGCGGTTCAGCTTTTGACACATCAGGAAAACTGGAACTACTAAACTTTTTGGGTGACTGGCCTGTAGAACAAACAATGGGACAGAGAGTCAAAAGAGCTAGAAGACTAGAAAAATCTTCTCTGAAGAGCAGTAAGGAAGGTGAAAGTCCCAATCAGCAGTATCCTGAGTTAGGTATAGAGCAAGTGGGCTTGCCTGGGACCTGTACTGTTGAAAAAGGACATGAGGAAGAAAATTTAGCCTCTAGCTGTTCTTCTGTTAATTCTGATAAAGTTACACTGGAATTGCAAATGATAGGACACTGGCCTGTCTCAGGCTCATTAGAACAAAGACAACAAAGGTCAAGGAGAATGAGAAGGACGAGTCTAAATGAGCCTGATGAAGGTAGAAATACTGAAGGTGACATTAATAGAAATGCTCTTGAGACCATAGATGGGCTTTGTGGGACACCTGTGAACACTGCAGAGCAACCAGATAATAAGAGTTTGCATATGCACCAACATGAAACAGTAGCTAGTGAAACAGTAGGTGAGAAAAAACCCCAGCAAACTAAGAGGATAAGGAAACATCACAAGTTAGCCCTCACTTTTACAAACAATAATTTGCCCCATCCCAAAGAAGAGGAACCGTTGTCTGTGCTTAACGCATCAGAAGAGAAACAGGACACATACTTGTGTAGACAAAAAAGTAGCCATTCACAGACTGAATCACAGGACTTTGCTCTCCTGTGGAGGTTAGAAAAGAAAATGCTTTTTCCTGAGACTACCAAAGTATTACATGGCAGACTAGATGGCTTCAAACCCAAAGACATAGATAATGCTTCAGATTCTCAGGAAAAAATACCCTATCGAGTTACATATGATAAAAGCACATTTGTGGAAGAAAGTGAACTTATCAATATTGATGAGTCTGAAAAGCTAAATATGCTATGTAAGCTCTTTGAGTCTGTTTCATTTGAAGCTCTAAAAGATTTGTATGAAAGGTGTAACAAAGACATAGACTGGGCCACAGGTCTGCTGTTAGATTCTGATGAAAAGTTACGCAAAGATGTGGATACTGAATGCTTTCAAGTACGAGAAGCTGAGACAGTTGACACAGACCTTGATTTCAAGGCAAGTACAAACTATGATGAGAATCTCAACGACTGTGAGAAAATTCCACAAGTAATTGAGGATGGTGATCTCTCTGAGCCTTTGGAAGACAGGAACTCATCACTCAGCATTGCAGAGAGTAGGGACACCAAGGCAACTGTGACAGATGCTAATGTATCTGACTTGTTGACTCCTGCCTCATTGAGTGATTCAGTGGAACTGAAAAATACTGGAGATGAAGCCCCTGGAACCGATGCAGGCAGCTCAGCAGCAGGTATTTTTGAGCCGTCTGTTTCAGGAAAGCAGAAGATAGAGTCTGAGAGTCCTGTTGAAGGAACTATAAATCAGCTGTCGGTCTCACAACCTGATGCAGGTCTCTGTATACCTGTGACTTTGCCTCACGATCCTAATACAACTTCTACTGATTCGAAATTTGAACTGAATAATGAAAGTGACAGTAACCCTTCAGAAAGCAATGCAGAGAATTCCGAACTGACTGCTTCATTACTGGAAATGGATCATGCACTTCTGGCTGGTCTCAAGTGTGATAAAGAAACCCAGGGGAGTTCCTGGGAGATATGTGGTAAAGAAGAAATTGAAACTCCAAGCTGGGATGAAGCTAAAGCCAAAATACAAAGCCCTAAACCAGCATCACATGCAGCCTTCAATATAGATTGCCTAGAGCTAACATTGCCTCCTGAACTGGCACTCCAGTTGAAAGAAATATTTGGACCTGTTGGCATTGATGCAGGTATGGGCATAATTATATCCCTATTTTTATGAAAAACCTCAGTTTGGTAAGAATACCTTTTTCCTTTGCCTGCACTTTTTTTCCCTTCTCACTTTATTTTTAGGGAAGAGATTTGCACATATCCTTGTGATACTGTTGCTTCCTTCTGTCTTTTTGTTTATGCACATACTTTAAAATCATAAGAAAATATCTTGGCTTATTTGCATTTTGAGCAGCAGGCCTTTGAGCCGATATTCAAGGGATATTAAGATGACGAGGAAGATGCAAATTATGACTGGTTAGGAAAAAAAGAAAGCTTTAGGCAGCAGATAAATTGGGATGAAGGATAAGATGAATGGGTTAGAGAAGATAAGTGTGGTTATACTTAAAGGATGAAAACAGACTAGTCTGCTGCAGACTGTGATGAAGGAAGCCTTAAGCAGCTTGAACGTGTATCACGAAAGACTGATAGAAAAAGGAAGAAAATAAAACACAAGGAATAATATATAGCTTGGGGTTTTTATCTTTTTTATTAATGTTTTTATTGTTTTTGTTTTTTTTTTTTTTAATCCTCCTGAAGCTACTTGATGTGAAACCCTGGATGCATGTTTTATTGGTAGGTTTGAATGCTGGCCTCTTTGCCTTCCATGCCTACCTTGTCCAAAAAAAAAGTTTGGTTTTGGTAGCAGAAAGGTGTTTTATTGTGTCTGAAATATTCCCTGCCTTTTTATTTGATACATATGTACTTTTTGACTTTTTATTTTTTTAAAAAGGTGAGAAACAATGTCAGAAATATTTTTTTCCTAAAGGATGTATCATTATGATACCATGATAATTCCTGCTGTTTCCTTTAGCATTAGAGGGGATACTTGGAGATGGCTTCTCTTTGTGTTTGAAAGGAGGGATGTGACCGCAGTTGGGCCCTTGCGGGTATGTTGTGTTACGTAAAAACAGTTACACATGGATAAAATAGGGGGAATCAGTTTCAGGAATGAAACTGTGTTTGTAAATTAACAGTGGCTTTGTAAAAGAAGGATCTGCTGGAAAAATGCAAAAATGGAAGAAAAATATTCAGGTTGTCATATTTCAACAAGATACAATTAATGTTAACTTGTTTTTCCAACCCTTTCTGAGTTTTTGAACACCAGATAATGAATTCTGTGTGCTTTTTTTTTTTTAACTTGGCACTTCCTGAAGCTTTTTTTAGGCATGACAGTTTGTGTGGAATCTCCAGAATTTAAATTATTAAGTCTACAGTACTGTACTCTAATTGCTTAGCTTTTGGGGTTTTTTTTTTAATAGAATGGTTTCATGAATAGATTTTCTTTCTTCCATAAGGCTCACTAACCATTGAAGATTGTGTGGTGCATATTGATCTGAATTTGGCAAAAGTGATTCATGAAAAGTGGAAAGAATCTATTCTGGTTAGTAGATTTCTTGTTTATGATATGGTGTGGCATGTGTGCACTTTGTCAGACCATTTGTACCCTTATGTGTTGGTCTAAATGTGTATGATAGAAGTATCTTTTGGAGAATAACAATGAAATACAGTAGTAGTTTGTAAAATATGTCATAATAATCAGAGCTGTTGAAAAGCAGATTAAGGGGTGAAGAAGCTGCATGTCATGAGTACCTTATCACAAAACCAAGATTCTTAAAAAAGAAGGATCATAATGCATGGTTTCATTAAAAGGTTGATCAAAAATTCCACTGGCTAAAAATCATTACTGACTTTTTGACATGTAAGACTGTGTTCTTTTATGAATAGTTATGTATACAAAACATTGCCATGTACATTAATTGAGAAGAGTTCTCTAATTTCCGTTCTTTCATAGCCTTCTGAAATGCTTTTTGGCAAAATTTTTTGTTTGGTTTATTTAAATAAATTTATGAAATCTCAGAAGTGGGACGTGTTGCTGTAGTTTGTGTTTTCAGAAAGCTAGTTCCATCTTTAAACTTTGTAATGGTTTTTTCTGAAATCTATTTCTTGAAACATGTCCAGTCTTTTGAGAAATACTGTGAGACATTTTGAAGCTGGTTTAGTTAAAAGCTAATGCTTGTGAAGCTTCACTGCAAAATTTATAGCTTACTTATTCATGGTTTTACTATTTTTATTTAGAAGCGTCAGAGGAGAGATGAATCATGTAAGTTGTCTGCAGAAGGTATGTTATATATTTCTCTTAAATATATAAATACTTAAATCTCGTTAAGACAATATTTAATTCTTTGAAGCTTCAATAAGGATGCAAATACTCTGTCCATTGAAAAATGATGGCTTCATTTATTAAGCTAAGTTTTTATTTATTGCCCTTGATTCCATTTACCATTCTCTTATAGAGGTGTGGAGTAAAAAGTTAATTATAAACAGAATCACTAGTCCCAGGTAGATGCAAGCAAAACGACTATCATTTTGTGTACTTCAGAGAACTTAGAAAAGCTCTGGCTGGATCAGACAGCTGTTTGGTAGGACTTGTGTTATCTCTGTGTTAAGAAAAGGTACAGATGGAGAGTTACTAGCAGAGTAAGATTTCTGTAGGTGAGGGAAGAAGGTCAGGCATACAACATTCCCATGTTGTTGTCCTCAGCAGATGGATTGATTGTGGCAGGCAGATGTATGTCCCCATTCAAAAAGTGTTAAAATCTCTGGCAATCAAATTTTCATTGTTTCCAGAAGAAATGGCCCTCTACAGCAGAACCCCATTGCTCTTCCATGGGACATAGATGAAGACTTGGATTGCAGTGTGGGTGCAAACTCTGTGCAAATGACCAAACACTGCTGTTAGCATTAACTTGCAAAAGTGTAAAACCATGTAAGGAAAGGCAGGTAAACACAAGTCAATAATTCTCTTAAAAAGCAAACAAACATCTCCACTTAACATTTGTTCAAGGTAGCTTACATCTGTAAGATATGTCTTGGCACTGGAAAAACTGGTGAGGGAGTTTGGTAGTTTTGCTTTTATCTAATCATCTTTAGCTGTTTTGTAAAACAGTCTTTTGAAAATACAAGTGAGGAAGGTGAAAACAGTTTTCTGGTTTAGCATTAATATTTTTTTAACAAAACCCAAACCATCTAGGTTGAGTAACTTAATTATTTTGGCTTTGCTTGTATAAATAAGCTAATAACTGTCCTATTTGTCACCTAATTTTTATTGCTTTTGAAGGTTCTACTGTGATTCAGCAGATAGAGACAGATGACTCAGAAATGCTGTTATCTCAGAATGCAGACAGTAAAACACAGAAGAAAAAAACAAGCTGGGTTTCAGGCTCATCTAATGACATGCAGACTGAAAAACCAGCAACATCAGACGTTTTTCCTTTTATGGATCACTGGAATGCTCAGATTCAGAAAGTTTCTCTCAGACAAATAATTTCTGAAGAAATAGCCATACAGGAGAAACAGGACCTGGTATGGATAGCACCATTTTTTTATGCAGTTTAAATTTGTTACTATTAATGAAACAGAATATGTCTTATCTGAGGACTCATTTTTGTGCTGCTGTTTACAGCCTGAATTTGTGAGACAAAGGCATGCCAATTAGTATTGTTGATTACTGTGATACAGGACTTTGCTTGTGGTAGATGTTTCTGATTTAAAAATACAAATCTCATTTTAAAATTTTATTTTATTTTTATTTTGATTGTTTCACAAACAGATCATGGTGCATTTCACTATACAGGTTAGCATTTGTGTTTGGTCGGATTGTTTTTTGATTGCTCACCTAAAAAAAAAAGATCAGTGCACTTTCCCACTAAAACTGTGGGAAATCAATATCAAAAAAAGGTCTTTACTAGCTCCATGTTTTGTTTGTTTAGAAGTGGATTGAACTGATTTTAACATTTTTTTAAGGAGAACCCACAACATTCCTAATAGATGAGATGTTAAAAGAAGTACTTGAGATTAATCTCGAACATATTTCTGTGCCCACTTGTGAGAAAATAGTAATTAAAAAAAATCATTTATTAATTCTATTATCTTCCACGCAGTTCTGTACCCTGTCTGGTTGGCATGTGCATCACACTGCCCTCTACTGCCCGGCAGTTGGTCAGAACAGGCGTTTTTAGTTGTAATTGTCTCTGATAAGTAGCTGTCCTAAAAAAACCTGGGAGCTTTGTTTCTGCTGGCATAGAAAGTTGGATGGATTAGCCTGTACTTTGAAAGAATGGCTTGTGGATTCTTTCTTTGAACTGCGTATATGTGGCTTACTGATAATAACAACTGTGATGTCTGCAGCTTTATTTTCAGTTTGGATTCGTGGAGCTTGGCTTTGTTTTGTCCACTTTTTTTTCTTTTTTTAATCTGAGTATTGGAATGATCAGTCTGATTTATTCTGGGCTATAATTATGTTTCTTCTCAGCATGACTTCACAAATATGAATATTTATTACAGTATAGCTTCACATACACCAAACCAAATTTGTTTACGCTGTTTCATAATAAAATGTTTCAACCCCAGTCCCTCAATATAGAGTAGGGAGGTGGACTTTGCATAAGCTTAGCATTGGATTAGACAGACTAACAGGGAATGCATTTCAAAACTTAAATTCCTTCTAAAAAATCCTCCTTCTATTTTGTTCAAGTTAGAGAGAGCTTCAGTTGAGTCACTTCAGCTGACTGCAGAGTACTGCAGTAGTATATAATAAAACTTACCTGTCCCTAGTTCATTCTCATCAAGTTAGTGTGGCAGGCTGGTATTGGCATGTTGTCATGGCTGTGGGTGCACACCTACTGAGAACTTATTTTTTGAAATCTTAAAAAAAATACCAGTAAAGTTGGATTGGCTCCCCTGTTACTATATTTTGTTCTAATTAAGAACTTGTAATTTTTTTTCCTTTGTCTTCTGTGTAGAATCGTGTTCCTTCTATGGCTAGAAAAGACTGTGCTGCTAAACTAAAGGAGAAGCAACTTTTTGAGATGTTTCCAACTATTAATCAAAGTTTCTTAATGGATATCTTCAGGGACAACAAGTAAGAAATCTTTAAAGTTCTTTGTAAAAATGGTACTCAGCAACACCTCTCCAGTGCAGTTACTGCCCTAAATATTTAAGAGCTAAGATACTGCTGAAGATTGGCTTTTTGCAAACTATCCCAGGTTTTGTAAATCTATGTAAAGGGAAAATTAGCTAGTCTTGAAAGCAAATAGGGCATAGAAACTCCGTGTAGACTTGTGGGTGTGTGGAGTTTTGTTTTGTTTTGGGTTGGTTTTTTTTTGTTTTTGTTTTTGGTTTGGTTTGGTGTTTGTTTGTTGGTGGGTTTTTTTTTTTTTTGTGGCGCTAAGGTTTAAATCAAGTGGGAGAAGTCAGTGGGGTGATAATAGTGGTTTCACAGATAACAGCATCTGCCCAAGAGGAAAACTACCATCGCCTGGTGTTACCTGTGAATACTTCACTGGTTAATATAGCAGTTCTGAAGGAATGAGCCATGTCTTCCTACTGGATTCTCTTTCTCTTTTCTGCATTATATTTCTGGGGCATGTGGCTACCTTCTTAAATCCAAGTTCCTGAGAATGGAACTTATTTGCAAGAGAAACTTGTTTTTAAATCCTTGGTCAGTTGAATGTCTTGTCTCTACATATGGGTTTGCGTTCCTACTTGTCAATATTCCTGCTTGTCCAGGTTGTCATCAAAACCTTTCCTTGTGGGATGTTTAAAGTATGTCCTTCCTTCATCTCTATAGCTCAAACATTTCACCTTCTCTTGTTTTCAACATTCTGAATTCTCTTCATAGTGTTGCTTTTCCCAAAATCTGTCTTTACTTTTGATCGGTTTTCCTTTTGTCTGCTTACTGAACAGCGAGAAGAGTAAAGAGGAAAGAGGGCTTATTAGAAATCTGATGGCAACTGATGTCCTATGCTTATTTCATTAAATTGAATAACAAAACTTGACTGGATATACAAGGATTTCCCTGCCTAAGGGTATTGGAAAACTGAGCTAGTTTTAAACTAGTTTGTACTATGTAACCCTGACCAGAGAAGATTTAAGATGAAGTAACTTATCCAGCCCAAAAAGCAGTGTTCACTTCTAAACTAATGTCTGTTTGATTAAGGTAGGATGCAATTTAGTGTTTTGTTGTCCTTCTAATGCTCAAGTGCCCCTCAATTACATTGCAATCAACCAAGACTGCATGGGTGTTGATGCCCGTAATGCAGTGCAGTGAGTCTGCAAGCCTTTCTGTAACAAGGTGGAAAATTTTGTTCCAGTGCTTTATTATTGTCATTTATTGCCATAACAATAACAAGGTTATAATATGCATTTTAATAGATGGAGCTGCTGTTAATGTATTTTTAAAGTCACAGATTTTACTTATCCTTTACAGCTATTCTTTAGAACAAACTGAACAGTTTCTGAACTGTGTTCTGGAGGCAGATCCTGTAAAAACAGTTATAGCTCAGGAAAATGTTCAGCAAAATGAAATTGTTCCTTCCTACAGTGCTGCAAAGAACCGGGAGAAGAAGGTATTTTTTTTTTTTAAATAGTAGTTACAAACATATTCAAAGCTATGTTAATGAAAACACCCCACAATGTATACTTAGCTTCAACACTGCAAATTTCTACAGGCAAAAAAAAGTAAGGAAGAGGACGATTCTTTGCGTGAAATATTTCAAGAATTTGAGTATCCGCAATATGATGATTTCAGAGCGGAAGCTTTTTGTCACCAGCAAAAGAGACAGGAATGTTTGAAGAAGGCTGGGGAGGCCTATCGCATGGGTATGAAGTCTGTGGCAGCATTTTATGCACATCAGGTAAACTTAAATATTGTACTTTTTTTGCCTGAATTTAGGGAGGTATTTAAATACTGAAGCAATAAGAAAAACACTATGTCTACTAGAGCTGATAAGTTTGCCCAATTACTCTTCCCTGTGTGTTATATTGAGAATCACCTTACAAGTAAAATCCCTGTCAGTAGTAATGATACTGGTACAGGAAGTCAAATTTCAGTGCGAGATGTCATGAAAGATGGTATTTAGTGCATAGACACCCACGCTCGTTTACTCATAGGTCTTGCTCTTGCATCCACATACTTGTAAGCACCAAGATTTGTGTCCATGTGGTCTGGCCAGTTTCACTCATGTGATGTGAACTGCAACAAACATAAGTTTTCAAGTCTTCCATATGCCCTTTGCATTCCTTTTAATTGGTGATGAAATGTAGACCTGTCTTTTGTACTTTTTAGGAATCAGACAGGTACTAAGATGCGATATTTTGCCTCAGAATCTTGCTTTCTTCATCCTCCATAAATCTTGGGCAAGATTGCTGTCTTCTGTCTTTGCTTCCTGGCTCTGACTATCATTACGGTTACAATCTACCTTGCGTTAGGATAAACCAGGTGTGATATGCCATGTGTTTTGCCATTCATCTGGTTCTGGGAGTATAGACCTGCTGATGCTCAGTCTTGTGTGCTCTGGTCTTGGAGCACAGGATCTCTGGTCTTTTTTCAAGCACATTTCTCAGTATATACCTGTTCGATTACTGCAAGTCGTATTTTTGTTTATAAGTATCGCCTGTTCTTGGAACTGTTCCTGTGTGTCATTTTCTTGGTGCATTCCCAGAAGACCATTCCATTCGTGCTTCATTCAGCCACTCTTAAAAGTTCTGTTGCAAATATCTTCAAAGGCTGTAGCTTTTACCTGGTCTAATAAAAATTTGGTAAGAATTCAATTTATTAGAAGTATCTAAACTATGGATTGCATTATAACAGAACAAAAATGTAATAATGAATAACTTGAATTTGCTTATTATCTAAAAAAAGGTTTAATGCAATTGGTATAATGTATCACTCTAAATGTTTAGATTGTTACTATGCATGTAAGAAATACTGATTATTAGTCTTTATAGTTAACTCTTTATGGTCTTGGCTTATATTTTTTTGAAGTTTCAAGAGATGCTAAACAAAGATCTACAGGTTTTTAAATAGAAATGTTATTTCAAGTCCTGTCTTTTGTTCTGAGCCATAACAACAAGTACAATCTGGAAAATTATTATATATTTTCTTGTAGGCAGTAGAAAAGCAAACTGAGATACCTTTAGTCATGAAAAATACTTTATACTTGGTGGCTTTAGCCTGTCTTGGGAATTATCTGCAAGTGAGAGTTACGGGGCTGGTGTCTTGGGTCTGACACTGATCTGCTCCAGACGATCCATTTTAACAAAGTTTTAGAGAGATTGTCACTTCTTTTCTCTTGAGCCCTTGTCGGTCCAATATGTGGAGTTAAGTCTTCTATTCATTTTCAGACTATGCTTACAGATCTTTGAAGATCTTGAATTTATTGTTTCAGTCTCTCATGCGTTATGTCTACAAGGTTCATGTTAAATAGTTGGTATTTGATCACTGTATAATGTGCAGAACCCTGTACTGCTCCTCGCCCCTAATTCCAATAGGGACTGTATTGACCTTGTCAGTCATAAAATATCTCTCAAAAATATTGGGAGAGTTAATAGGCAACTATTAAAAAAAAAAAAAAAAAAAAAAAGAAAAAAGAAAAGGTGTTTGCCCTTGGCTTGTCTGATTTCTAGGGAATGTGTTCAGAAGAATTAACCTCAACTATAACGCTCAGCAGGTTTTTCCTGTGTGGAGTGGTTTCTCTTACATTGTTTCATTAATTTTTTAGCAAAATACTGGCAGAAAGTAAAAATCTATTCTTAGGATAATAAATCTGAAAACTGGCATGGAGTGTAACTTTTTAGTTTATGTAAAAACCTTATGGTTTTGTGCCTTTTCTGGCTGTCTTTTTTTCTTTTTTTTCTCTTTTTTTTTTTTTTTTCTTTTACTTTTCTTGTAAGGCTTTTGTTACAATTTCTTCTCTGTGCCAGCTTTGAGTAGTTTCCTAAGAACACATTTCATGAAATCTTTGTGAGTAGGTCTCATTGATCCTCTTTGGGAAGTTCTGTTGCGATTGTACATTTTACTGCTTCAAACCGAGAGCTAAAAGCACCCTGCCTGTACTGTAATTTTGAACCCGACGAGCACCGTGGAGCTTAGATTATGTCTCGGCGTATAACAGTTGCTGTGCTTATGAATAAAGGGTCGCCTTCATGAGCAGAAGATGAAAGAAGCCAACCATGCTGCCGCTGTGCAGATCTTTGAGAAAGTAAACACTGCATTGCTGCCTATGAATGTGTTGGATCTCCACGGTCTCCACGTGGATGAAGCTGTGAATCAGATGTCCAGAGTGCTGCAGGAAAAAAGTGAAGGTAGGAATAAGATAATAATTCCTGCCCCCTAAAAGTTATTCCCCTCATTTTCTACTAAGAAATCATGATATATGGTAATATTAGAGGGAATTAATGTAATCTAAGACCATGTAAAAACAACTGGCTTTTATATTATTTTATTTTCAGAGTTCCTGCATGGAATTGTTTTTTCTTTTGACACGGCAATGGTTCTTTTTGCTGTCTGTTTTGTTTCCTCTGTGCATCTTTTTTCAATTTTCCTTTTCCTCTGTATTGTTCTTATATTTATTGAAGACTTGATCTATCCTTCCTGGCCTTTTCACCAGAGGTAGTACTGCAAACATTTGTGTTGTCTTTGCATTGCTTTTTCAGAACTATGTTGCTTTTTTAATCTTTAAAGAAAAATCATTGTGTTGGAATTCTAACCACAGTGACAACACCATCTTCAACTTTTACGTGAAAGTGTGTGATTTGAGCTGTCTTTCAGTAACTTCTATATTGATTTGTCAGCAGGATTTCTTGAGATCAGAAGATGCTTCTTCCATAAATGTCATTTTGTGCAGTTTAACTGGAGGACTTGTTTTTTCTCCCAGTGGAGTGTGCGAGTACTTGATGAGAGTCCTTGCTGTATAAAGATAGATTTTCTGCATTGTTAGTCTGACCAATAAATTTAAGCACACAGGAATGCTTTTATAAGAAATACTTCTTATGGAAGGTGCCACTGCCCAAACCTAATTTTTTAAACATCTGCTCCACACAGTATAAAGAAAAATGTTCAGTGGGGCCTTAGGTAATCCTTTCCTTTCAATATACATCAGAGATAATGAAATTGCATTATCCTGTGCCATTCCTAAAATGATGTTTGTATACTTTAAGCTGTAACTTTATGATTTTAGAGCTAAATTTCCTGAGATGAACTTGAATCAGGAGTTCTGTAATGATGGTAGGGGCTGTCTGTTCAGTCCATTCACCTAAAAAAAAAAAGTTTATTTCAGTGTGTATACATGGGGAAGGGATAAATACTGGTCACTTAGTCCTGGCAGAATTAACAGTAAACTAATACAAAGCCCAAATAAAGTTAAGCAGGAGAGCAAGAGATGTGAGCTGATAACCTTGAACTAGCAAATCTTGACTTGTTGTGAGAATCCAGTTTAATATATATTTTTTCCGCATTCAGACCCTTCATCAATTTAGGTGGTGTGATCTCTGGGAGAAGAACAAATTATTTTATTACCAGGGCTAGATGCACTAATAAAGCTCATGTGATGTGTTGATTCACAAGCTCCAACGTAGCAGAAGTTAGCCCAAATAAATGTGACTTAAAATGTCAAAAACTGTCTGGATTTGTGTTTTCCTTCTTCCTTTCTTTATCCAATAAAATATTATTTCTTTATTCACATTAATTTAAGATAAAATGTGAAACAATAGAGAGAAGAGGTATCAATTACAAATCAACTAAATTACACCCACCTCTTTAAATTTTTCAATTATAATTATCATCACAGGATATAAATTCCAAATTAAGATTAGGTGATCACAGAATTTCCTAGATTGAAAAAGACCTTTAAGATGGAAACAGTGAAGCTGCTACGCAATTAGAAGGATTTTGTGGTGATCACAACATGCGTATTTGAAGCGATCTAGATTCAAAAAGCTTGTCTGTATTTTTTAAGAATTATCTTTTTCAGAAGAGGGGGGAAAATGGTTTTGTTCATGTAAAAGATGCAAAAGATGTGTAGCCAGCACGGGAAAGCAAAGTTCTGAATCACTAATGAGAGTTTACAGAAGAATGGATGGAAAGGTTATATGAGTGCCAAGTCTATGCCGAGGGAAAACTTTAACCGTTACAATCCCTGCTGTTACAGAGTACCAGCAGACTGGTGGTAAACCATATCTCTGTGTTATCACGGGAAGAGGAAGCCATAGTCAGGGAGGAGTTGCTCGCATTAGACCAGCAGCTATCAGATACCTCACAAGCCACAACTTCAGGTGAGTTTAGATTTTTGTTACTGATACTTTTTTTTTTCCTTAACCCACATTTAACTAACTGAAAATTGAAGTTAGTTTTAGAATACTGCTCAACTGCTAAACGATTAAGGCAGATCTGCTATTTCAGATTAAAGTAGGTCTGCTGTTTCATAAATCCAGTGCAATTGTGTGACACAAAACTATTTTTTTTTATGGGGCACCTGCTAAGTGTTAGATCCTTTACTCTGAGATAGATGAAAACGCGATGTATTAAACTTACCTAACATAGTTTAATAACAGATTTCCATTGCTAGCTTTACAGTGAAAAGTTGTTAATCCTGGGTTTTATTGGTCTCCGGTAAAAGAGCTTTAGCTCTCGGCTGCTTATGTGGGACAGCAATTTAACAAGTCTGGGCTGGCATCAGTTGTTTGCTGCTTTTTATTTTCAGGAGTGTGTGAAGGTGAGAAGGAAGTAACAAAGACTTCTCTTCCATTTCCTTCTTTCTCCCTTTCTTCTGTAAAAAGTAAGTCTGTTTTGAAAGAAGAGGGAATGAAAGGAAAGCATGAAAAAAGTGAATATACCCAAGAATATTGGGCAGCTTTTTTTTTTTTGCCTTCTTTTTTTGTAAAAGTCTTCCTCTTTGTTTCTGCTTTGTCTAGCTCTTCACCTCTCCAGACCCCTGATGCTGGTTTCCTGACTCACATGCACATATACTTGACTGCACTCGTGATTTCCATATGTTTGATGAGGGCTGAAGGAGATGGCATTGCACTTAGCTTTCATGTTGAAGGTTCATCTTTTCTCATTTCACAGGTTCACAGAAGTAAAACCAGGCTGCCTGAAAGTTATGCTGAATTGAAGGGTTGTCAAGAAAAGAAGATGAATATAGAAGCTGAGGTGTGAGAATACAGATAAAAACTTTTTGAACAACTGCAATAGTATTTTGTAATGTGTTTTAAAGGAGAGTATTTTATTAGAAATGGTCTCAATTTACAGCAAGTGGTTTTGTCAGTATGTTTCCCAGAATTTTTTTGTGTGGAATGGATCCTTTTTTGACCCTGCTAAAAGATGACACAGGATTTCAAGTCTCAGAAATGTCGATTAAGAATTCTTGCTAAGCAGCATATGATGTTTTAAAGGGAAGTTAATGTACAATTTTAAAATATAACTGTCTTCTCAGCATACCCAGCGTGTGTCTTTTGACCCTCACACATTTTAATTGCTGTGGATTCTGTGCTTTTAAAACACAGTAACTTTTATGAAGTTATTTTTTGATTCAGAACTTTGTGCTAAACCCTTCAGAAGAGCACAGGGAAGATGAGAACTCGGCAACTACTGATGTTTCAAATCCAGTTACGTCTGAGTGCTAAGTTTTTCCAGTTTCTTCAAAAGTCTGATGTAGGGTTTTTTTTTGGTTTTAGTGATTATTTTGTGATGGGTTGACCAGTTCTGTTGTCCTTATTCCATTCTAAACTTCTGATATTGATAGAAGTTTCATATAAAGGACTGCGCATTAAGGTCAGCCATGGTTTTGGTATTTTTACAGACTTATTGTGATCTACTGAAGGGAAAAATACAACACTGTAGTTCAATTTCTACTTACAAATACCTAATACTGTAATTTTGCAGGAAATGATTTTATTTTTTTCACCATCTACTAAATTAAAAGTGTTTCTTTCTTTGTGGCTTTTTAGCTGGAGCAAATTGAGTACTGTTTCACTTTACAGGTGTCTAATAGTGACACGTCTTTATTCTGTGTGCATTGAATTTGGTCATTTCCTTGTAGAAAATAAGATTGTCTGTGAGACATTTTAGAAGTATTTTTAACATCAAAGTGAATGCTAATACTGCAGCAGTTATTGCCTAACTAGAAAATCTGGGAGCGCAAAAGTTAACTCTGTTGTTGGTGGTGTTGCATCAGCATCTAGAAATACCTGTGTAAAATAAACAGAACTGAACCACCATCAACAAAACAACCCAAACAGACCCCTCCGAGAGATTAATATAAACTTAATTAATATAAACTCTGTACTTTGGCAAGTGTTTCCAGTGAGCAAGCATAACCTTTTTTAATGGAAATATTTTCTAGAATGCTTTACTACTTGTAATTCCATCTTTGCCTCTTGAAAGGCATACAGATTTTTTTTTACTACAAACCATTTAATTTTTGTTGTAAGGCTTTTTCAGAACAGATATGAATTCTGTATTAGGAATAATATGAATGGGTTAAGGACTAATGGGAGGGTCTTCTTTTTAAACCACTTTTGAGCAGATTTTATCTGGGAACTACATGCACACAGAATTTGTGTATCAATCCATATACGTGTGCAAGTTCTGCCCTTTGTGTGCATGGGTAATAAGCAAAGAACTTCTGTGAGAAAAGCTGTGCACAGAAGTAGGTTTCACTTGAAAATGTGAGTGTATAAGTTGCTGACAAACTGAAAGATGTGATGTTTCCTGAATACCCATATTTGCTGTAATATATACACTGTGAATGCAATGTACAGTAGACTTAAAAATGAGTTTGTCATGCTTCAACAGGTAAAATGATCTTTTCATGGTGGTTTCAAGTGGAAGAATAGCTTGAATAGTATTTCATCAAAGAGACTCTTACTGGAATAATAGACTGTCATAATAAGTTTTATATTTTTTCTGGGTACTTAGTTAATCCGAATTGTGTCCCTTCTCTTTTTCTTTCTCTCTGGACTGCTCTGCTAACCAGAAATACAACAGATCTGTGCTTCTCACACAGCACTGGCAGAGCTATATCTGCCAGTGCAGGGTGTCCTGTGCAGTGAAGCTCATCCTGCATCCTCTTTGACAGTGCCTAAAGTAGACTGAGATGTCATTTAGGCACTTGAGACAGTTCACACTATCAGTTGTCCAGGGTTGCAGATGCTAGAACTGCCTCAGCAGAGCTAAGATCTTTCTTTTTGGGTAAGGAACTTCCTTTTGCTGTTGAACAGGTTTTCCTTAGTGCTACTGTTCAAACGAAGGTACCGCATTCTGGGGCAGCTCCTTAAAGTGTAGTCCCTGTTGGTTGGCCCAGGTGGCTGAGTTGCCCAGCTAAGGTCCCAGTCATTGCTCAGAAGTGTTGCATGTTGAGCTGCTGGTTGCCCAAGCCCTACAGCAATGTCCTTGTAAACAGGAAAGTGTCAACACTTCAGGTTGTTTTGGGAGGGGGCCTGATTCACTCAGCATATTCACACTATTCTTGACATGGACAAAGACAGCTTAGATTTCAGTTGAAAAGACGGGCAGAAAAAGCTGTTGTCTTGCCCATCTGTTCATCATAATCTAGTTGTTGATGAGTTTACCCTGGAGATGAGAAACACAGGTTTTTTGCCTTCTTTTGGCCTAGCAAGGGGACAGTGATTATACCTGACTCTCACTTCCCCAGAAAATGCTCTTAACCAGCGTGCTCAGGGGTATTCATGAAGTTGCTTCTTCCTGAGCTTCTTTCAAAATGTCCACTGCAAGCTAAAAATGCAAAATAAAGGGGACAGAAGAGATTGATGCACAAAACAAACAGTCTCTGGAAGAGGACTAGGACTCTTCAGGAAAAAAAAAAAAAAAAAAAAGCTGTTCACACTGAGCTTCAAGGGCCTGCTCTGTTGGGTTTTTTGGGGGGTTTTTTTGGTTGTTTTTTTTTTGTCTCTATTTGGATAAATGTATAACAAATTTTCAGGGCAAAACCTCATCTCCTCCCCTTACTAGGAGAGTTTGTTTTGTTCAGTCTGTCAAAGTCAGCAGAGGAGTATGTAGCTTAAGACCACTTTGGAGTACTTTCCCTCTTTCCATTGCCTCTTTGGGTGCAGGCTGAGGTCCACTAAAGCATTCTGAATACCTTATCTGTTTATCGACTGATCATTTGCCTAGTGTAAATTATTCAATTAGAGGCTGAACTTGGAAGAGAATGGTTTAAAATGGTAACACAAGCAGAACCAGTCGTGCCTTTACTGAAGTTAGCAAGTCTCTCCATCAGCTTCAGCAACTCAAGGTGAGGCATTGTTGCAGTTCCAACTGACAAAGTACGATGAGCTCAGCCTTTTTCTTCTGTAGGAGCTTAAGCGTGTGCTTGGAAGCTGTGCTTAGCTGTATACAGAATGGAGCCAAAGGTGAGTCCCCAGAGAGAAAGTAGAATTTAATTATTAGAGATCTCCATGCCTTCCTTCAGCTATTTGCCGAACTGTCCAGAAAAGAAATCTTACTGGGCTTCCTGTATTTCTTTGACTGTTTTCATAATGTATAGTGGCTTTGAATTTTATCAAATTGTTTCAAAATGATACTTCAGAGGAGGTAATATTTTGGGAACTTCCAGCTTTTCTCGTGTCTTTTGCAGTTACATCAGTGAGGATCCTGAGGTATCATCTTTTAGTTAAAGTAGCACTTAACAGTATTGTCACCAGCACTCTGAAATAATGCACAACTTAAAATACCTGTTTTGTGTACCAGTTTTTATTATATTCTTCAACAGCATGTGGTTGTGATGACTGATAGCCTTTAATATGTGACTTTTGGTTTCTTTGTACTGAAACATTTTAACATTGATTCCAATTTTTAATTTAGGAAAATTACCTTTTAATACAGAATTTTAATACTTGTGCTAGCATTGATGAGTAATCTTAAAGAAAAAAAAAGAAGCCCAGAGGTGCAATGAAGAAAGTTGTTAGACTTCTAAGGATTGTGAGTGTTTAAAAATAAATGTCAGTTGATTTTGAAAGTAGTACAGAAAAAATGGATTAAAAAAAAAAAAAAATTCAAGATACCTTGATAATATTTTAATGGTTTTGGCTTTTGCTTTTAATAGTATGCGGTACAATCTTATTTAAACTTAATGGTTTTGTAGGCCTATTGAAGGGCACCTCAGGCAGAGTTTAACTGGCATTTTTTTGTGGCTGTTGGAATCCTCATTTAGACAATGTCCAGATGCTCTAGCCATAACTGAGAATGTGACTGTAGAACATCCGAGATGTCACTGTTATGAGAACATACAGTGCTAGGGAAGACCTTTATGTGCTTAGCAGAACATGTGTTCTGAAGGTTTTACCTGAGAAGGTGAAATATAACCAAATTGTTACTTAAACATGCTAGAAAATGCGGTGGATAGACAGAATAATTTAATTGTTAATAATGGCAAAGAAGGATCATCATAAATGTAATACAAGAAATTATACAGAGACTTCATGTTAGTGATGCTCATGTCTTCAGATGCAGTTTACATTTCTGGTATAATATTGCCATCTTTGCAGAGCTCAGATGATGGAATACGAACACTGTAACAAAGAAAAGTTCATTGATTTACCACAATTCACAAGTATCATGTTCTTTTAATAAAGCAACACGCAAAACCCAACCAAAGCCCAGCTGTTCGTGCTGTTTCAGCTAAATAAACTGTGCAGAGGATTAAATGACTTATATGTGAATACGCATGTGAAAAGACCTAGCATTGCAGCTACCAGTTGTAAAAGCTGTTAGGACCAGTATGTTGAAAGATATCAATGTCTATTTTTAAATTAAAATAAAAAATATTTTTTTTTAATTTGTATAAAGCTGTAATTTTGCTGCTAATTATACATTTAATTTTTTTACTGAAATAATTTTGTAATTTGCATTTAGAATTTCTAATGTGAAAAGGAATTTACAAAATCTAGTTTAATAAAGGATTTTTGCCACAAGTGTAGCCTTCTGCCTTTCCTTGGAAGACTGCATTTCACCTTCTATCAAAGTTGTCAAGTAGCAGTCGTGGAGTTCTGCGTGAAAGCCACTTGCCTTGGCTTCAGGTTACCATTTGTAGGAAGATGAAGCAGCTGTCTGCAGGCACAAAAAAAGAACAGATTTGTGGCCTGACTTTCAATGTTGCGAGCGGGAGCCGAATGCTTCCATTACTGAAAATGAAAGTCATGGTAGCAGGTATTTTTTGGCCTGAAGTATCTGAAGAGATGCTGTACAGGCCTAGCTTACTCTGTGGTAGAGTGGGGGTGGTGGCCTCTGTCAAGAGGAGGGGCAGGTACAACCACTATAAAGATGTTTGGGGCAGAGAAATGTTCAGGATAGACCTCCCCTTAGTAAGACCCCCTAGGTCAGAGGCACTGACAGGTGGGATCCTGAGGAAGCACGATCATCATGGATTTGAAACTAGGAAGCCTGGCTTTTCCTGAGCCTGCTCCGTGCAGATCAGGTGTGGGTACTCCTCTCTTACTTTGCTGGAAGGCCGCAATCCAGCCTATTTTACTAGCTGAGGTTGAGGACAAATGGCATTGACTCAAGTTAACTCCTACAGAGTCATTCCTATGACTTCCTTGCCTTGTAGCTTGAGTAGAGTGCAGAAATCAGCCAGCTTTGTGCATTTGCACAGCAAAGCCCTAACTATTAAGCTGTTCAAGAAAGCAGGGAAAACAGATTTTGGGAACACATTCTGGCTTAGATCTGACATGGCTCATTCTGAGCCACAGCTACTGGAGCACAGAATTGGAGAATGCCTGGTTGGTTGCGTGCTCCTTACAAGACTCCCCTGCTCTGGCAGCGTGGCTCAAGGTCCAACTTACAGATTAGTCTCTCAAATTGTCACATTTGTCATTGTCATGGAGGTTCTGCTACTGGACTTGCCTTCACTCTGGAGGAAGGACAGTGGTTCAAGGTGGAGACATAGCTTGACTCCTATGCCTTGCTAAACAATCCCTCCTTATTCACCAGCTTCTGTTTCAGTTCATGCCTTTATTTCCAACATGTGCTGAGCTAGCAGCTGGGAGTTTTCTCCTCAACGGCACTCTGGTGGTTTCTGAGAGTCATTTTCCCTATTTAAATATGAGAAGTGGAATGTTTTAATCAGTCCTTACTTATGAAAATGATTTGAACTTTAAGGCTGAAAATTGAAGTGTGATAAAATAAAAATACTGCTTGAGGCAAACAAATTTTCAGCCCAAATCATTGAAGTACGATTAAATGTTGTGTCTGCTGGTGGAATGCATCAGGGAGCTTGACAATAGGTGGTGCCCTTGCCAATGGCACAGAGTGATGCTGGCAGCAGCTTCTACTGTGCCCTTACCAGAGCTGTTGTTTCTCTGTATGATGTGCTCTAAAGGATGTTATTACACATCACGTGTTGTTCCTTTCTTCCTCGGAGAATACTGTATTTGGAGTATTGTTTTTGTGACTTTTTCTTCTTCTTTACAAATGGGTGGGGTAGAGTTTGTTTTCAAAATATACTTGCTGCTCTGTGCTGAAGATGGGCATTGAGACAAGTTAATTTCGCACTCAGATTTGATGTTAACATGGGGGTTTCTCCTGTAGCTATTCTGTGGTGGGTTTTGTAGGTTAGTTGACTGAATATTTGGTCAGGTCAGCCTAGCCAGACTGACACAAAGACATTGTGCTACTTGGTAAAGTCCTGTGCCACTGAAGATACTGCTAGTGGCACAGAGTCTTCTTGAAAACCCTTGTGGGGAAGGACCCTCTTGATGTTCCTTTTCTTTCTTCATCGTGGGGCCTGGCTGGGCTAGCAATAGCTTCTCATTAGTTGCCATCATTAATTACGTGGGATGGGTCAGGAGATAAAGTTCCCTTTTTCATATAGCCTGAGTGTTTTCTACATGGTATGGAGCTGGCAAGTGCTGTCTTTTGAGGATTAGCTCAGAGAGCCTTTCCCATGAATAGAGCCTGAGTTTGCCCTGAATGATGGTTAGGAGCTTTGGCTTTCCAGGAGTGCGGTGTTTACCAGCTGTCTCTTGGTAAGGAAGGTCCTTCCTATCAAACTCAAAGAGTGCCCCTTTCCTCTCTTCACCCTTTTGCCAGATTTGGGAGTTTTTACCACCCCCTGGGCCAGTCTGCCCCGTGAGTGCTGGTGAGTCAGTCAGCCCCCGAGTGCTGGTGAGCCCTTGGGACACTGAGTTGGGTCTGCAGCCATTATCTCTCACACCTCAATGGAAAGTACACCAGGGAGATGGTGAGGGAACCTACAGAGCATGGAGGTACCCTGTAAGAATCTTTGGGGAAAGATCTATGAATAACATACATGTTGTCAAGTGCAGACACGGGCCCTGAAAGAGCTTCCCTGAAGAGAAGATTTGCTACAGGATCCAGAGATCAACCCATACTAAGAGACTGCTGTGATGAAGAAGAAAGGCCTATTATAACACAAGGGGCTTTATGCTGGAGGGTGGATGGTGTCATGGAGTAGGGGCATGCCAGTGAATTGAGAGCATGGCAAATACCAGAAGGGATCTGCAAAATCTGAAAGGTGTTGTGTGGCAGGCAGGCAGTGCAGAGGTGTCCAGGAGGCCCTGAGGCACTGCAGGACCGTGTAGTAAGGTGCATGAATGTGACACTACTGGGGCAGCCCGTTTCTCTCAGCTCCAGCAAAGCAATGCTGGTGTGTCCAAACCAGCATCTCAAAGCAGACTTTGCTGGGATGCACGATTTGGAGGTCTTGCTGAATTAAATGTAGTAGCTAGGGCTCAACATCCTGTGACTTATTTTGTACTGTGTTCTGGTTTGGGGTTTTCATTTTATTCATCTGGCTTTCATATTTAAAGAATACAACAGATCTTTGTCTTGACTGAGACAAAAACTGCGTTGCAGACTTTGGGGGTGAGGAGGGCTTGCAGTTTTGGTAGCTTTTTGGTGAACAAATGGGGCTTTTGGCATCTGTTTCATGATGGACATTTAGGCAATCCTTGCCACTTCAGGGTTTGAAAAAGGCAGCCATGTATCCCCAGTGCCACCAGAGGTCTCCATGGCCTGAGACCCTTGTGCTGTTCTATTGTGTGATCTTTTAACTTAAGCTGCGAAAACAGAAAGGACTTGAGGGGGAGCAGAGGATAAAAGATACTGTCTTGCTTCCCTTCCTATTGTAAGCTGGTTTGTGTCCTCTATCATGGTGTTGGGTCTAAAGCTAGAGTTGTGTACTCTTTGTGAGTAGAGAACAATTTTTCATATGGCTGAGGAGACATCTTACATGACTTGGGGAACGCTAAAATAATAAAACTATTAAATACTGATGCGTTTCTGCAGTGCCATGAGGATATCTGCAACTTTCTTTGGGCAGTAGGACATTTAAGTGTGGTAGTGCTGCTATGATGATGGTCTTTCTACAAGCTTGGTAAAGCAGCTGTACAGATCATTATTATTTCTGTGTTATCTTGAGAAACAAGACCCTCTTCCATGACTGATCTTACACACTGGACAGGAGAGCAAACAATGGAAATCCTCTGCCTGGGCCACAAATGTTACCAATTTGGACTGTAAATGGAATGGTGGTTCTGCCAGGTCAGGCTCTGGGATCTCTGCATAGTGGTTTGCTCTACTAACTCACAAAGCATTGCCTCACATTCCCACCTCTAAGTCAGGGTAAAAGTAGTCTTCCTCACCTGTCTGTCCTTCTTGCCTTTCCAAATGATCCCCTTTTACTGTCTGTGCAGTGCCAGGTAGGCAAGCCATGGGTGATTGGGAGCTTCAGTTTTTTGGCACAGCCACGTAAAGTGGCTCTCTTGATTTACTGCAGCAAGAACAGAATGCTCCTGGAGGGATGATGCACCCTGGCTGGCAGGGGGGCTTCCTTCAGAGAGTGCTTTGGGAGCCATTCAGGGCGCCTATGTCAGGCTCCTGGTCTGAGCCTTCCTCTGGGAAAGGACCTCTAGGTTTATAGAACAGAAAGGAGAAACTGGCTGGTGAAGCAGGGAGCCTGAGACTGCACAGCGTGACTATCCCCATCTCCTTCTTCAAAACAGGAGGAAGTGGGAAAAACACATTCAAAATAAAACCAGCTGCTGCCTTCATCTTGCTGATTTTCCCAAGGGGGAGTGACAATGTCTTTCAACTTTGCTGGGCAAGAGGCCTAGTTTGTGCTGGTGTCCCTCTTCCTGACAAGAATAACATACAGACTGCAGAAATAAGGAGGCAGGGCAGTGCTGTGGGGCAGGAAGGTGCACAACTGGAACTGGACCAGGGAAGGAGCTGTTGCTGGGGAGAAGGGAGAGGGGAGCACCTGATCCCACTTGCCGCAGGTAGGTGCCTGGGGGAGCTGTGTGCTTGGGGTTCATTTTGGTGGTGGTTTCCCCAGGCCCTGGAGCCAACCTGCCCTGTGCTGTGGTTTCCTGGGGCATGGGCACTTGAGGGGCTGCTGGGCAGGCAGGGAGAGGGGAGCCCTGGCCTGGCCTGGCCTGGGGCCGCCTGGTAGTAGGGCTGGCGAGAAAAGCTGCTTCATTCTGGCATGTCCCTGCTGGGACAGTTCAGCCTTTCACCCTCCTAGGCAGAATGAAAGGAGAAAACAGCATTTCCTCGGTGCTTCTGGCCTCTGTTGGTGTTCTCTGACCTGGGCAGCAGCGCCGGGGAGCACCTCAGCTGCTCTGACCCTTGAGCAAGGCGGGAATATGGAGAGCTGACCTGGCCATGAAGCTGCAGAGCAGCCTCAGGCTGGGTGTGATTTCACAGACTAAACCACAGGAGCATCCTCCACCATTTCAGCAAAGCCATGGGCATTATTTCTGCATTAAATCCAGATGGGAGAAGGAAGTGTGAATGTCCCTGGGGAGAGAGAAGATTGATGAAGTCAGACAATTTACAGAAGCTGGTGTGGGCTGGCACACTGTGCGTGTGAACGAGTGTGCCGTCAGGAGAGACTCTGTTGAGCGGGGCTCTCTTCACCTGCCCTGCAGCCATGGCCACTGCCTCCCTGCCACAGGCAGCCTGCTTGCCTGGCCACCCTTGCCCTCTCCCTGCCAGCTCCAGGGCTGCACGGCCACTCTGTGCTCCTTGGGCAAATACATCCTAAGGGCTTCACCAAAAAAATACACAGCGGGCAAATAAAAGAAATCTCATTCCCTCAATAGGGTTGATGGGTATTTTGGGATTTGCTACCTGATTTGGGGGAAGAAGATCAAGTTTGTTCTCTGTGGTGTGACTGCTTTTGTGCTAGACTGTCTCAGGAAAAGAAAAGGGAATTAAGTAACCCTCAGTGCAGTTCCTAAACATGCTTCCCTTTCAAGAAAAGGGAAGTAGGTTTTCATGCTGCCCTGGAGAAGAGCACTTCCTATCCATCGTCCAGACTGCCAGTTCTGCACTGGCGTCATGGGAAGAATTGTGCTAGGAAATTAGCACATGGGTTTCTGCTTATCAAATACCAAGAAAGAAAGAAGCGTGTCAGTGTTCATTTTTGTCACACAGCATATGTTGCTGACAACCTGATCTCAAAGCGAATATCCCAGTGAAACAGCTAATCAGTAACCTGTACACAGCAGGGAAATGTATCAAAGTAGTAAAGAGTAGTTCTGTAGTGAAGGCTACAGAAAGTTGTGGTCTCTGAAATTGGAGAAATCTCTGCTGGTCTTGTCTGCACAGAGTGTATGGGTTTCATGTATGGAACAGTTCCAGATCACTCTTGAATATAGGATGGATAAATATAGATGTCCACACCCAAATGTTAGCATGAAACCAAAGTTTGATAATCATTTGCACAACTTGGGGTTCTGTTTTGGGCCCGAGAGGTCTGTGCTGCTCAGATGTGCCCAGGCCTGAGTCGCTTGCTGCCTTGTGCCCATTATCAGCACTGTTTGAATCCAGAAGCTAGGTGGTCTGAGGCCAAATCCTCAGAGCAGGGGTAGTTGGAGGGCTGCTCTGTGGCCATCTGAAATACAGAACAAGCCTGTCACTGAAGGCAGCTCTGTTTCTGCGTTACAGGGCGGACAGATCTGATTTTGCAGGTCAGATAGAGTACTCCTTAGCCGACTCTACTTGCTAGGTATGCTGGTGGTGCCCAGGCTGTGGCTGCCCCATGCTGACCCTCTGCTCCCAATGGCCCTGGCATGACCGTGCCAGGTGGCTGGAGATGATACCAAGCTGGCATGGAGCCCATGCCCACAACAGTGGGAACAGGCAGCTGTGGCTCCAGCTCCCCACTAGCAGCACACCACCTCTCCCTCTCTGACAGAGCTGTGTTGGCTCCTGTGGCATGTCTCAGGAAAGAGGCAATACCTTGGGAAGGAGCTCAACAGCTGAGTTGAATTGAGGGTTGAACTTGGTAACTTGCTGTGTAACTCAGGAGGAAGGCAGGACAATCCATGGGGAGGAGATGACATTTCAGCCATGCTTCTGCATTTTGGCTTCTCTGTCAGGGACACTCCAGCCTAAGTATGCTGGAGTGCTTTGACTCACCCTCTGAAGACCTCTAGTCCTCCCCACACGATGTGTCAGGAACCTATCACATGCTGAGTTTTGGGATTCTGTTTTATCACTGCATGCTTCAGTTTGTGCCACTGCAATACCAAAACTGAGGAGTGTCTAACCACTGGGTTAGCTTGCTGAAGAACCAGAGCCTAAATTCTTCAAGGCAATGTAATTAATAGTGTGAGAGTTTTACCAGAAGCCATGCAGGAATACTTTTGAAACTTCATTTTCCTCTCACCTTTAAGATACAGTTCTCTCACAATGAGTAATGCTGCAGAATTGCTGTGCCTCGTCTACTCTAGACTTTGGCAATGCCCCCCCGCCATGCTGTGAGGAAGCCTCCCTTCTTCTGAGGTGTCTATTCCTGGGAAGGGAGTGCTTTCACCCTCAGGTTGAAATGGGTCTGGACAACCTACCTGATGTCCCCTGTAATGCCCAGGAACCCAAGGGAAAGCAAATACTGTCATCCCGGTTTTCCCAACACATAGCTGTCATCTTGACAACATACAACTTTCCTTCCTCTCTTTGACAATTTTAACAAAATAAAATGAAACAAAGTGGCTCTTTTTTAACTAAATAAGCACATTTCTTGTGTGTTGTTCTATCCCTAGTGCAGTGCCTAGACATAAGCAACAAGTAGCTTTATTTTGTATAACATAATGATCGTCTGGGACAGGAAGAGGGCTTGTAGGGCTAAACACAATGGGCATCAAGAGTGTCATGGCTTACTTCCTGAGCATTGCACATACCACTCTCTTTGAGGCAGACCAAAATCAGAACTGAGTGAATCCAAGAGCCAAAAGGAAATCAGGCAGGGGGACAGGAATAGCTTCCTTCCTTGAGCTCAAACCCCTTCCTAACATCAGCAGCCGGCTGGTTTCTCCAAGTACGATAGAAATCGGTGGATTAAGAGACAAATGTGACCTTTTGTTGTAAACTGGCTCATGTCTTTACAGGACAAAACCCTGGATAATGTTATTTTACATAATTGGTCATAAATGCTTAGTTACTTGAGGTTTAAGAATTTATTTTTTGCTGTCAACTTACTTTTTAATGCAAAAATAATTTGCAGCCATCCACTCCACCCCCATAAGTATTTTCCACAACAAAGTGTTTGTTTCTGAAAGTCCCAGATAATGACTCATACCGAGTTTAAAAAAAGAGAAGCGACATATTTTTTAATGTATTAACAATATTCTCTCACAGACAGATGTTCCCCTTCATTGCATAGCACGAAGAGGTGAAAAGGAGCCGCAAAGCTGCAGTAAGAAAAGGGGAAAAAATAGAAAAAAAGGAAGAAAGAAGCAAGGATCAAGAGAAACATATCAGGCTGCAATATTACAACTAACTTTGGAATTGCCTACATATTGCGTAGAGAACGTGTAGCTGAGGTTGTTTTTGTGGAGTACCAGGTCACTAGGAAGTCATGGAACAAGTGCATGAAGCATGTGCATCCCTAAGAAAGGTCTCATATTTTTAATCCAAAACCCTAAAAGAGTGGAAGAAGCAAAAATAAACCTGATATTCATCTTTTTAGGGGAACTTTTTGGGTCAAGATGCTCCAGGAAGCACAGTGGAGGGAAATAGGTAGAAATCAAAACACATTAGAACATGTTTCTTATTCTACAGTCTTGTTTTTTGGTGAGATTACTTGAGTCAAAAGTTGTTTATGAAGTATTTTACAGATGGATGAGCTCTTTATCCAAAATGCAAACTGCTTAGCCAGATGGCCTCACATCTGGATTAGTCTGCAGCACAAACCAGAAAAGAGTAGTACTAAACAGCTGCAGCAGCTGCTATCTGTAGCAGACCCAAAACAGGTGGTGATCACTGAAGACATTTTTATCAATGTAATTTGCAAATGGTATTTATTTCTCTATTTCTGACAAGCCCCGGTGTTTTTGTGGAAACATTTCAGAATGTTTGGGTGTCTGATTTTCTTTATCATAATCACAATGGAAACTTATTGCCTAATTGGATGCACTGGTATTGGGAAACTCAAACCTGGTTAAAAACAGAAAATGAGGTGTTTAATGTGAAAATTATGTAACACAGGTTCTCACAAAACCTGGTAACGTGCTGAAGCTCCTTATCCAAAATCTTGTCTCAAACTAAAAGGAAGATTGAAGCTCTTAAGAAGACAGCATTTCAAAACTGCTTTCTGTGAGCCACCCTTCCTTACCTTCATCCCTGCTGATAATAAACCAAACCGATTTCATTGCACCGGGGAAAGCAACAAACTGTTTCCTCAGTGCAAATGTGCAGCACTGTTCTGCAAGCTTCGTATCGGCAGGTTTACAGTGTGTTTAGACAGGTTATATTCTTTTAGTGGCTATTTAAATTTTTGGCACAAACTACCTTTCATCTACACATACTTTTTTTGTTTATTTGTTTCCTTTTTGTGTTAGTTTGTAATTTATTCTGTTGTCTTTTAATCATTCTTGGAAGCAGTACGACTTCATTTTGCATGCATTGTCATTGTACTGTCATAATGTTAATGTAGATAATTTTTTAGCTGTCTTCGGAGAGTTCCCATCTTGCAAGGAACAAAAAGTGCATAGCTTTACATCTGGATCAGGCTGCTTCATGGCTAGACATGGTCTGAAATTGCTTCACTGAGCCCAGGATATTTTCTGAAAAGGACTTGGGTTCCATTCATCTGTCTCTGGTGCTGGTTTTGAGGCTTCTGGGTAATGCACCACTCGTATCTCTGACCGAAGAGCAGGCAGCCTCCTGCTGTGTCAGGCCTCTTGGACTGCATCAGGAGTATGGGACAGGAATGTCCTCCCTTCAGTCTGATTGTCTGATCATCTAAAGTGGACAATTTCTTGTGCTCTCAGCTCCTGGTGTGTAGACCATAGACCTGGCACCTGAAATCCTGAAACTATCAGCGTTTTGCTTTCAACGTTGTGTTAGGAAAGCTGGAAGTGATGAAAGTATGTCCAGTTCAAGTTGTCTATTCTGGGAAAGGTGGGAGTCTCCATGCCTGTGGTCCCTCCTCCTGCTCAGCCTCCTTGTGCTGGCAGAAGAAAGGACATACATGCTAGTAAAATGATACTGGTCAGTCCTAACCAGTGTTACTGAAGACTCTTCCCTGAATTATGACAAATCCCTAAAAAACAACATTGCATCACGCCAAAAGTGCCTGCCTTGCGTTTTGCACAAGGTCAGCTAAACATGTATACTCTCTTTTCTTAGAGGCGGGAAGGCCATATGCTAGTTTGCATAAAAATTTCCCAAGTCTTGTTCATACTACTGGAATGTGACTCACACATAACACTGCTGGGCAGTTGTCAATCTGCTCCTTTTCTCCTGGCATGTGTAGGAACTTCTGGGCTGTGCTATACCAATAGGCGCTGTAGAGGAGAGGAGGTGGCTGTAGGAGCAGTAGAGTGCAAAGAGAAAGCTTTCTGCAGCCTGGAGGCTTTGCCCCCATCCCCCATCTTCAAGGTTTTTACATCTGCTCCCATAGTCACCAAAGAGAGAAAGCCTCATATACCAACCCACAACAAAACCCACATAGGCAGAGCTGAGGAGCTCTCACCAGGAAGCTGACTTACCCTAAACTGCTCCGCTATTTCTCATCACACTACATCTGGGTCTGCTGTCACTGCTGCCTCCGGATGAGCTAGACTCGGTTACCAGGACTAATTTGGCCTGTACGTGCAGTGGTCTCTGGTTACCTCTTGAGGTTCTGGTTTTTTGGTTTGTTTGGTTTTTTTTTTTCTCTCAAAGTTATAATTGCTCTAATCTGTGAAAAAAAGAAATCCGTCTGAAAAAGCTGATAACACGCAACGCCACTCTTTATTTCTTCCCCTGTCTCGTCTACAATAGTTGACTTCCGTAACGTTGATTTCCAACAGCCGCTTTCAGCTTCCTGCATCTGGTGAGTTCTTTGCAATTTATTTTTTTTTTTCTAAAAGTGAATTGATATTAATGTGAATTGATATTCTGAATCAAATTCAGCATCTTTAGTTTTATTAATAAGTTTGTGAAATTGATCTACATAATCAGGTTTACTTTTAGTACCATCTGTTAAATACTCAATATTGTGATATCCTGTTAAATGGCGGTCTAATCATAGAATCATAGAATGTTTGGGAAGGGACCTCTAGAGGTCATCTGATCCAACCTCCCTACACAAGTAGGGACATATCCCTAATCCTGCCCCAGGCTGTGTATCTTCTGGATTTTCATTTGTTCCAGAGTGTGTTTCCACTTCAGCATAAAAAGGTCTTGTATAAAAGTAGAAAGAGAGGTGTGCCGGGCTATGCCATGTCAGTATTTTCCACATTAGCTGGTGTAAGAAGAAAGAGAGAAAATGGGAATTACTCTAAGATGGTAGGTCTGATGCTGATCCCCTTTGCTGTTGTAAGAATTATGAACCTGGGAGAGATAGGTGTGTCTACACCTCAAAGGACAGCTTTCTTCCCCATTTGTGAAGTATGTCATGGTTAGGAGAAAATTGTTCTGCTTCATCTTAAATGTTTCCAAGCAAACTGATTTTCTTGTGAGAAAAAAAAGATTTTCTTGTGAGAATTTGAGAAAGGTAAAATTTAGGTTCTTAGGATTGAAGTGACATTCCAAGTATTTTTAACTTGCCAATTTATGTGTCACTGGCTCTGGTTCCAGCGGTTGCCTGACCCCCGTAAGTCTAACAAACACCTCCGTCATCTTCTGAGATGGAAGGGCTTGCTTTGCCGTGTAAATGGCCGCGGCTGTAACTCTCTGCTTTCACCTCACCCCCTGTGTCTGCTTCTACTCTGCTTTCTGAGCCAACCGTGGCAAGCTCATGGTGTGGTATCCCCGTACAGAGCAGTATGTGTGTATGTCCATGAATGTGTGCATGTCCATGCATGTGTGCACATCTGTGCACACCCAGTTGTAGATTCTGCTTATAAAACCTGCATCTTCTGATGCTCTAGTGGCGGTGGGATGGTCTTACCACATTGCCAATGAGAGGTAGTTAATCTAAAAGGTGAATGAGGCAGGAACACACAGAGGCTGGAACCATCCCTCTGACATAGACCCCTGAAAAAAGTCTGAAGGTGGCTTTAAGATTTTCTGACTTCTTTCTTCTTTCAGCTGTTGTTTCCACCTGTGGATGGGGCAAGAGTAGGGCCACAGCATTTGGAAGAGGCCAGACTTAACACGGGATTTATACTGAAGAAATTAACTTGCAGAGGAAAAAGGTAGGATAAATGAGATTAGTTAGTTGTTGGTGGGCACATTTGTCAGCATTTTTTTGGTGTCAGTACATTCCTGTATGCTGCTGCTGTCAGAATAATGCGGGATTGTGCATTGCATTGTGCTGCTTTCTACCTCACTTTTCCAGACCCCACCATTTAGATCAGTGGGTGTTTACAGATGTTCCGGTATAAAAGACCATACATACACTTATACTTACTTGACTTTCGAATGGTGTTTAATCTCATTTTTCAGAGACGGGTCTGAGGATGTATCATACAAGTGAAGCCCAGTTTAACAGAGAAAGTGGGTACAGACTTGATGTGAATATCATGTTTGAGACTTGGGCAGTAGCTGCAGAGTAGAAAAGCCCCACATGCACTTACTTCCTGCTAAGCAGAGAGAGCAGCCATTGCTGAGGCAAATACAAATTTTGTATTTACTAGATTAGGTGCTTCAAACTGGGAATAATAGTATTTTTGTATTAATAGAGTATCAGTGTTTTTATAAGTAATCTGTACTTACTGTCTAAGTTCCAGAGAGAAGAATTGAAATTTTTTAAATGGGCTTGATTTTCATGTCTAGCAAGACAAAATTCATAGTCTATCGTCCGGTTAAAGTGGCTGTAAATTACTGTCATTTAATCCTATTTTAATGGGGATTAATTTAATTTTAAATCCAATTTTACCACACCAAAGTGATGTGAAATGGTCTCATGGCAGAAGAGCATCAGGCGTCATGTGATGGCGTCTATCAGGGGCAGTCCCTATATCAACATGCAGCACAGTAAAACCATGAAGCTGGAGCTATACTTTCAGAAAGTTGGTAAAAATACTTTCCCAGCCTGTTAAGCACCTTTCTTAAGAAAGTGTTTATATGGAGAAGTTTAACAAATTCTGGGTCAGCTGCTCCATAGGGAGTGTGAATTTGGGGATGAAAAGAAAGGACTCTCCCTGCTGCACAAACCCAGCAACGGAGGGGCTGATGCTAAAGTGGTATCAGCTGGTAACAGCTGCCAGTGCCAGTGATATCAGGGAGTCAATCTCTTGTACAGGGTAAGCCACAGAAATCCTTAAAGATAAAGTGGACGCTCTGCAGTAAACCCAGCGCACACAGGAAACAAGCAGAAATGGTGGTGACTACTCTTGCAGGCTGTGCCTCTGGCCTGTCCTGTAGAGCAGTGGCTTTGCACCAGCAGAAGTTCCCAAGCAGCTTTCCTCAGTGACATTTTCTGATAACCATTCAGGAGAACACCCAGGGAAGGAGATGAAATTCTGCTGTTTCTCCTCTTGCTCGTGCTGTGCAGCTCCAGAAGCATAGCAGCAGCTGGGTTAGGAGCTTTAAATGAAGAGGATTTTCAATGAAAAATACCTCTTCTCTCTAACGCACACCCCCCCATTTCCTTTACAAAATATTGGTGCTGTGTTTCTATAGTTCTCATTCAAATGTTACTGAATGCAAGTGACTAATTCGATTTGGCATTGACCATACAGTGAAAAAGTGCAGATTTCTTAATAATGCTTTTGCTTACGGTTTGAAAAGAAATACAAGAAGTAACTGTGAAACTTGCCTTTCAAAGTCTTAATGTGACATTTCAGGCATTGTGCTTAACACAGCTTAACATCATGTCCAAATTAGGTTCTCAGTTTTTGGCCAGCGGTGTGTGGTTTTATTAAATCAGCAGTTTACAAATGTTCTATGCTATGAGCACAGCTTACAGCTGAAAAATATCTTGGGATAACCCCAGCATAGTAATTCAGAAAGGAAGTTGGCTGCACCTGTCTTAAACCCGCTATTGAAGCATTATGGCTTTAAAATCCTGGACAGGATCATACAAATACAACAAAGCAATGTAGCAACAAAATTTGTGGTCTGTAGCTTACTATTAGCTCTTCTCCACAAAACCAAATATGGTTTCATATGTGCTTAGCAGAATTTAGTTGTGCTTTAATTCTTGTGTCAGTGAAGATCTGGAAAACCCTCCTAATCCACCAAAAGCATCAGCCTGCAGTGGAAGGGGAGATATTTGGAGCCAGCAAAATCTCTGTGATGCAGTGGTGAACATGAGAACTAAAAGTCACAGGTACAAAACCGTGATGTATTGGGTCTAAAACAAGCAGCTGCCAAAGTAGCAGGAAGCTGTAGTCCCAGCAGTCACATTCTGCTGGAGGCTGTGCTGGAGGATTGCCGTCATCTTGATCTTTCCCACCCTGTACGATCTCTTGCCACTGAATCTGCATCATATTTGTTTTGCAAAAGGAATTGCATTTGGTCTGCAGTTACAGAAGCTAAGGAAAAATGTAAATTCCTAAGGATGAGGGTGGGGCTGAACTTCGCAGGCTTGTCTTTACTGATGAAATGTACGAACCTGCTGGAAACCAGATGAGGAGTCTGCTATGGTTTGAGGGCTTCCCCAACAGGGGGCTTTGGTGACCTATCACATAGGAAAGACCTAGCATGTGCTGGAAAAGGAATGAACACCTTTCCTGGCAGAAGCTGGCAGGAAGGGCTGTGGTTACGTACCGTGCACAATGCCACTTGTCATACACAAATTTGAATGTGGAGTCCCAGTGTCAGTAACTGACACTTGCCTGGTTTGAGGTTGCTGTACCGTGTGGTGATATCTCTTTTCCTCATGAGTGACAGTGAGTTGTTTTTGAAGGTTATACTTGTCTATGTCAAAATACACTGGCTCTCCTAATATAAAGTGTGAGACCAAAACCCCAGTGTTCTTAGGGGTCTGTTTTGGTCATCTACTGTGCACATGGTTTTTGAAAGAATAAGAAACCGCTCACTCTCACAAGAAAACCTTTCTTTCCTTTCGTCGATAGTCATCCCAGTGGACACACATTTTGCATCTTTCCTTTTGGTTTTTTTCATTAAATGACTGTGCTTAAAACCTGGTAGTCTTTAGAGTTCAAAATTAATGAATGAATGATATACTGAATTATCTATTAACTTCTCATCATTTGTGTGCTTGTGGTTTTTTCATTACAAAAATATAATATAAAACATCCATCTTAAAAAATTCCTCATGTGATTTCTTTTGCTTCCATAAATTTAAATGCAGGTTTTAAATTCATTTATCTTTTAGTGGTATTTTAATTCTGGATGAAAAGCTGTTGGGTAAAATATCTCTGAGTTTGAATCAAGTCCACCAGGATTCAAAAATAAAGCATGGGAAATTTCTCATAATGTTCAAATGTAGCACTCCTAAAATATATCTCTTTTCATATGTATGATCATTTTCATGCAAATTATGTGAAAATCAAGGAACACTTTCTATACTTCCCACTGAAAAATGGAAACTCTGCATTAAGATTTACTGTAGCGTTAGGATTTGCATGATCTTTAAACCAACTGAAAGCCAAATACATGTCAGCTTTAGGTATCTGAAATGGTTTCTTAAAATACTGAGCTGAAGAATGAGTGAGAAGGATTTGTGTAATGCTTCTGGTGGTAAAGAGTATAGGTTTTTCTCCTCTTAGCCTATTCCATGTGCTGTCTGCAGTATTATGTGTTTTATATAAAAGTGACAAGAGATTAAGGTTATACCAGAATCGGAGAAAAGTAAAGGAAAACAGTCCCTGAGATACATATTCTGCTCTGGCGTGTGGTTTGTATAAGATATAAATCAATGTAAAATCTGAGCTACTAAGTATAAATTGTGCCAATTCCAGAAAAAAAAAATCTTGATAGCACGTTCATTTGAAATTGGGCTTTAGTCATAGCTACGCATAGGATGTAGGCAATTTGGTGTAGGCAAGTATGTGTGCCCATTTATTGTGTTTAATTTAATTTGCTACAATCAAGGAACTTCAGGGAGGCTACATAGTGAGAAAAAATATATTCCTACCTCTCCTGTAAATACATATTAACTTCTATTTTATCCTTGAGCCGGGTACGGTGCATCAATACTGAGTTGTGGGATAGATTGTGGAATGCAACTCCTTTTTTAATTCATAAAACAAATCAAAAGGTTAAAGACCTTAAATCAACAAATACAGGAAAAGTTATGATAATGGTATGTTTTGTATCGCACCTTCTACTTGCAAAGTGATTGAAATTATTTCCAAGCAAGCCCTCAAAATGTTTAATGTTTTCATGTACATGCGTGCACCCAAAAAATTTAAGAATGAACTTATAAAGGTGGCAGATTCCCTCTGAATGAAATCTAGACTCTGATTTTAAACATTTTAATATATAGAGAGACAAGAAAAAGCTTTTTGTTGCTGGAAGTTCTAAGGGGAAAAGCTAAATCTGTCATCCAGTTTCTCAGAGTTATAAAATAAATAACCAACCCAACTACTGTTGCTTACTTTACTAGCTATGATCGTTCACTCAAGAAGTTTAATGTTCATCACAAGAAAACTGAAGTGACATGCAGTAAATATGCATTCTTCCCTAATAATAATAATTAAAAAATCAGTATGTTTTAGCAATAAGTCATTATTGTGAATCAACTGAAACATCATTATTTGCTGCTCACACTACCTATACATTCAACAGGATTTATTCTTAACACAAAATATGCAAAAGTAATCTTCCATCAAACATTGTCTAATTCTGTTCTAATATTTTCTTCGTCCAACTTTACCTCCCATGAAAATCAAATTTGTGTGAATACATAACTTAATGAACATGGAGAACCTCCTTCTCCTTCCCCTGAGCTTAAGGGGAGAAGATCTGGGCTTGAGAGTCTCCTTATTTTGTGGTAGGCATTTTATAAAACCAGAGCAAGTTCAATCTCAACAGATCTCTGAAAGTAACCTTGGAGATTTTGCGAGGGATCCATGGGGGCAGTGCAAAAATTATAGGACAATTTTTAAAAGACTTTTTAACACAGAGGAGGGTGTTCTATCACCTGTATAGGTCATATATCAACTTTTAACTATACTGTTAATATTGATTGCTTGGTAGCGTTTAAGGGACCCAGTCTAAAAGATCAGGCACTGTGTAAACAAGGAAGAGGGGTGCCGTCCTACCTCAGGTTAATGCTGAAACACGCAGAACTCACCCCTCTCCACTGCAGTGGGCTCAACACAGGCTCTGAAAGAGAGGAAGCACTTGCTTGCATATGCAAGTGTGCGTGTGGAGATGCCAGGCTGTTAGTCTGAACATTTTACCACGTTACACGTCTGTGGGATTTCGTATAAATCCATGTGTCTCCTTAACAACAAATCATTGTAACTAACACATTGTAAAGATATGTCTAAAAAATGTAACGTCTGCATACACAGTAGAAAGGTAACTGTTTGCAGCGCATGACCATGTAATGTATTCGTATGTGTAAGACTCTATTATCTATCAATTCATATACCTTGGTTATTGCAAATCCAGATTTAGCACAGTGGTAATTTTTGCTCAGGTGTATGCTAATACACTTGCGTAACTATATGTAGAAATAAAGCAGTTTGAAGACCATGGTCATTTCAGTGACGCATCCATTCTTTGATGCAAAATACATACGCAGGTTTTCAAATGATGGTAGGATACGTTGCCCTCAATATGCCTCTGGTTTGTATAGCAATCCGTAGCAAAGTCTTCTGCAAGTGAATGAATATGGTGTGTGTATATATATATATATACATGTCTATATATGTATATAGATAGACAAATACACATGCATGTGCATATGGATATCATATTTTTTTCTACATGTGTGTATAGATTCATTATTGAAATAGTTGTGTCTTCAAATATACACTGATTTATTTTCAATGGCTTTGTATATATATGTGCATATATACTTCTATGTGCCCACTCTAGCAAATACTGCATCATTCTGCAAGAAATTAGAAGTGCTTATTTAAAACTAAAAAATACTAGTTGTTGTCTCCGTTTAAGGCTCAGGGCAAGGCCACATGAAGCGCAGAGCAGGATTTCCCTCTATTAGCCCCTTTCCCCCCCTTCCTCCCTCCAAGGGGAGGATAAAAAGGGGAATAAGCAAAAAAATGCCTCACCAAGATTGCAGTTTAAGAGAATAACAAATTTAATGAATAGCAGGAGAAAAGCAGAAAAGGGAGTATTAAGGGCAGAAGGATACAGAACTCCATCCAAAACCCGCTCTGGGACGGCAATGGATCGTGCGGCGCACGTGGGGCCGGGACGGCCCCCCCCCCCCCCCCGCCTCCAAACTCCGTCTCCTTGTTATATGGAGTGTGCAGGGAAGGGGAGGGAATAACAGCTGCCCTCGGGCCCTGGGTTACCACCTGTGCCCCCCACTCAGTCTGTTCACCCTTAAACTACAACAGTTGTGTATGAAAAGGAAATGGGTACTTCATGATGATTATGTCTGTATCTACAGGTTATACAAAATAAAACAAACAGAAATAAGGAAAGGGAACATTATGCCCGTTTGTGCGGGCAATGAAACAGTTCTTCATGGCAGTGGTGCCACCGCTGAATGCTATGGACTGAAACATTGACACGGTCTAAGGTGGTTGGGAGGCTGTTTCTTAGACTTGCAAGACAGGGTCACTTAGTGCTATAGATCAATATAATCTTAATCTTAATCTTTCTTTCTGGAAAGAAAACATAATCATTGTTGAAGCTGGTAAATAAAAGACTACTTCAAATTTTTTTCAGCCCCCCCCAAAAAAAAATAAAGTGGGGAGATTTTTTAGAGTTAAACTTGTAAAAAAAAAAATTCTAAAAAAAATATGTTGTAAGTGCCTTTTTGATTCGTCTCAAACTTCAAGAAAGGTGAACTGTGTTAAAAGAGGATGTGGCCTGAAAAATTTGAAGTGGTTTGGGGCCGAAAGCTGCAAACATTTCCACATGTGAATAATCCTACACACATAGTAGTCTCACTGAAGTCAATTACTTAAATACCATGCATTTTATATCAGTCCTTCAATTTGGCTACAATGCTGTTAGACCTGAGTGGAAATTTGGTTTTTAACTGAGTCCATTCTGACAGAGTCACTTCTCATAGGTACATGTGATAGCACTATAGTCACTCTGTAGCACTATCCATGTTCATCTGCAAGAGTATCTGTGTCCCCATCTGGACCCAAAAGTAGTTCTATGTCAGTGGTGAATATATATATACACATATATATATGTATGTATGTGTGTGTGTACAAAAACAGAGACTATGAGGGAACGCAGACGGACAGATGGTTGGCGAACTTCTCTGCCTGAACATACACATGCATGACATTTGCGTACCAGCTGCTCTATGTATGGCTCTATCCGTAGTGAGATTCAAGAAGAATTTCTTCACTATTTAAGAGCAGAGACAAAAAATTATCACAGGAATGGGTGTGAAAGGAAGGTGACATACCCAGTATCTTGCAGATGGGAAAGTCTTGCTAAGCGCAAGGGCATGTACCACGCTTCGGGCACAACATGCTGTCCCATTTCTGCTGACTTTAGAGGGTAGCGGAGCAGACTGAGAATGGCACGTGCTGGTTCTCTGTGAAGGGGTTACTTTCCTACACTCGGTTTACCCAAATTTTATTCTGGAAAAGATGCAACATTTATAATGAAAATGAGCCGCTTTTGAAAATGCCCCGTAATGCCACAAACAGCACAGAGTCTGTAATTTACCCTGTCGTGCCATAAACTTGTGGAGATAGATGACTTTAAATTCACTGAATTGCTTGAATTTTAAAGCAGCTACTTAGCACTGACAGAACTCCCTGACTTCGATTGCATTTAGGATCGCAGATCAATGTGTGAGAGTAGTACAAACTTTTTGTTAATTTTTTGAGTGGTCTTCATCATTTGCATTAGGGTTTAATTTGTAAGTAGCTGAATTGAGGTGTGATTAAGCACAGCTAAAGGGTTCTTGAAGATAAAGGAAATAAAGGTAATTAAAATGAGAGTTAAATAGTGTTTCTCAGTGACTATAGTAAATTGAATAGACCTTTAGACATGTCGTTATCCATTGCTTATGTCTATTAATTATAGGTACCATTACTAAAGTAATGAACTGGCAATTTTTTTATTCAAGAAATCTCGTTATATAGTTTTATATGTATGTGCAGTCTGTAAGCATGTGTGTAAATATGTACATTTTATTATAGGGAAAGCTTTCATCCCTTTCCTACAACTTCACATCTCATTTCATCTTGTACATAATGTTGGTCTGTGTTGTTATTTTATAGCAAGATTCCCCAGTCTCAATATGAGAGAATTTCCTCTAAATCTGATGACTTCAGTTGCCTTGATAATAATTAGGGTGGCAAGATGAATTAATATTTGATCATAAACCATTTTCTTCAGTTTCAGTTATTAAAACTGCCAAGGAAAGAAACTGAAGTTTAATTTTTTAGCCATTGTCTTGATCCAGAAGTGAATTTCTGCAAAGGCTCCTCAGAAAGTCATTGGATTTTTTCTTTAAATTTCGTAAGATAGATTTTTTTTTTTTTTTCCCTAGAAAAGCATTGAAATTTGAGAACAGGAATAGGATTTCAGTTTTGTGAATAAGGAAGTGAAAGAAAATTTTCTAAGCTGTTATGTCTGTAAATTTTAATGCTGGAAGAAGATTGTTTTTGAGATGCCAAGACATCCTGGCTTTGAAAATACGGGTTCATCGCACATGGCTTGCTCTTCTGACTTTAGGAAGCCGTTGCAAGTATGATTGTACTTAAGGATAAAATATACGTAGAAAAAAATCTTATTCAACCTCCTAGGCATCCTCCCAATTCTTTAAAATACAAAAACATGTTGAGACATGGTCTGGCAACTAATCCATCAGTATCATAACTATACCAGGCAGCTAAAGCATTCTGCCACTTAAATAACCTGCCACTTTGCTCTTGGGCTGGAGAATAATGATGGCCCCTGTGGTAGCCCGCTTTGAAAGTGAATGAGTTGGAGGCAGATTTTCTGGTGGAGTAGCTTGGGGAAAAGATGCAGCACCTTGCATTTGTACGGGCAATGAAACAGTTCTTCACGGCAGTGGTGCCACCGCTGAATACCACTATGGACTGAAACATTGAAACGGTCTAAGGTGGTTGGGAGGCTGTTTCTTAGACTTGCAAGACAGGGTCACTTAGTGCTATAGATCAATATAATCTTAAAATGAATTTAAGACCCAGGAGGCAGCTAACACAAATGTCAGAGCATCAGTTTAATGACTGCATGACAGGAAGCTTGCAAGGGGCCATTTGCTTGCAGACCAGCTGCAGTCTCCAGACAGACTGCAGCTGATGAATAAGTTTTCAGAGACCCCATGCTGTGGCAGCAAAGGCCGGTGCAGCAGTCTGGAGGTTTGTATCTGAACGGAGCAAGTACAATTCACCCACAGGCTTGAAAAGAAAGCTGCATGACCTCGTCAACCTGAAGATCTAGCTGAGCATCCAGACTGGATCCACAATGGCTGCAGTGTCTGTTACTGGGGAAAATGATCTCCCTGCTGTATCTTCTGGGTGCTGCCCCTAATCAGGCCACAAACATCTCTGTCTTGATTTCCTGCCAGCCTTCCTCCTCCTCCCTCACCTTCTGCTCTCAGGAGTTGTTCTCACGTCCCGTCTGTGCCCTGCAGTGCCTGCTGCACCCACATAGGTGAATGTGTAAAGATGAGTGAGTCTCCATGTATCCTTCCTTTCCTTGAGAGCCTCTAAGAGATGCAAAGAGAGTTTTTATGCAAGGAGAGTTTTTATGAGAATTAGAAGGAGCAGTGAGTACAATCACCATGATAGAGAACCGTAGACGCTGTTTTGCAGACCCCAACTCTGCATGAGGAGAAACTTAAAGGACTAACATGGGCAGGCAAAGACATGTTCATTCATGCATCGCACAGCAAGTGAAAGTCTCTGCAGTGTTTTTCAACTTTTCTTATTAGTATAAATATTTTTATTTCCTTGCAACATCATGTCTCTTCAAGAGCTGGTGTACACAGTGCCCAGACTAAAAAATCAGCCTCCTCTTATCCTGATATCAACAGGAACATCACTGAGACATAATTATGGTAGGGACCAGATAATGGCAATAATAGTTAGCATGTTGATTGTTTTAACCCTCTGAAGCATTTTGTGACTGCCTGATCTAAAAAGCCTGTTGTCTTGCCTGTGTGGTTTGTTTACTTATCAGCTAATTCATTCCAAATCCCAGCCTACCCGAGCGTGCACTATAAATATCCAGGGTAGGTTTTGAAATTAGGAGTTCCCAACTCTTTTTACTTTCCCCTATCAAATGACACTGCCCATCCCCTGAAGATACTTAGTAAGTCATACTCGCAATTATCTTACAGTAAATACCAGAGGCATTCCTGGCATAAATGAAAATCCCATTGGTTCACTTGATAAATTTATGCCTTCTGATACAAGCAGTCCTGCTTTGCTTTGATGGTAGAAATATTTAAACAAATATTAGATTAGTTTTTTATGGGATATATGTTCATGCAAATTCTCCACCTGCAAAGTGTGTGGTGGTCTTCCCATCCCATCATGTTACAGGTTGATAACACCACTCACCTTCTCTGTATTACATTCAGCCATGATCAAGTGTGAGGGATTTACTTTCATGAGATTGCTGAGGCGCAGGACAGGCAGTGCTCAGAGAGCAGCTGTTGTACAGCTTCTTGTGCTCACGTGGTCAGTGAAGTCCCAGGGCTCTGTAACCACGCACAAGTGCCAAGGTTCTGTATTCCAAAGACAGAGGGAACAAGAATAGGAAAGCAAAAGAAATAAATGTTGCATTAGTTACATAGACAATATGTTACAGTAGGAAAAACTGTGCTCTATCTAAAACTGTGCAAGAGTTTTCTTTGAGGTTAATCTCAAAGTTTATTAAAAGTCACTACTCAGATTGCATCAGAATTAAACATATATTCTTACGCTTAATAATTTTACAAAAGCTTTCACCTTATTCAAATAAAATCTTCTATTGTTGCGAGTGATGAAAGCATAAACCGAAGTAGTGTAAGATAGAGATTTATATCTGGAATTCCAGATCCAAAATGGACTTAATAAAAATTTGGAATACTAAATTATTTGGATGAAAAATAAATCCATCAGCAGCTTAGACTCAACCACCTGTGATCAGAAAATTTTGTGCAGTCTTTTAATGGGTGTAGCATGCTTGTACTGTTGGACCAAGAACACAGGATATAACATGAGAGAAAGGAACCAAAACTTTTGCAAATATTTACACAACTGGTTGTATACTGAGGTGTAGAATTGACCAGTACTGTCCTGTTTTCTGTTTATGTTTAATCTAAAGAATTTTTCATTAACTGAGGTGAACTTGCATGATTATTTCAATACACTAATACTGCTCTTACCCTGAGGCTGTGTCAAGGACGGGCTATGCGTGTAATTAAAAATGTGTCCTCGGTATGTATGTAGTCCCAACTATATCAGGGGGCACAGGAACTCCAAATGGCTGTGAACAAAAGTAAGATTGGGACCCCTGACAGCCATCTGTTCACAGGACCAGAATATGGACCTTGTTATATACCGTTCATTTTTATTCATCGATGCATTGTAAAGCAATAGAATTTGCTTTGGAAACAATTCCGCACTGTCATGGTGGAATATTTCTGCTTTTGTTATTGTGTGTGTTAACTGGCTGTATTCACTAGTCCTTAATATCTTTTCCAGTCTTTAATAATTTATATACTTTCTTTCAAAATAAACAACATAAATAAATAACAATCAGACCCAGTAATCAACACACTGAGTACCAGAACAATCCTTTTATCTGTCTTTCTCTGTTCTGGCATTTATGAAATAGCAAGATGTGCTATGGACATCCTTATTTTCCCCTGCATTCAAATACATATAAAATAATGAGCCTGAAGGCATTAAGGATGACTTTCACCAAAGTAATGATTGTTCTGAAAAGGAGACTTGGTGCATGTTAACTTTCTCCCGGGAGCACGCAGCTTTGCCTGCTGCTGGCTTGTGGTGACTTGAGGTGTTTTCAAACCGTACTGCTGACACAGTTTTGAAGTGGAGTACCCTGAATGAAAGATGATGATGCATCTGAGTAATTGCATCCTGCATATATTTTTGAAAATTTTCATAGACTTTTTAAATTCCCTTGAGCGCTTGTTTGGGGGATGGAGAAAGCAAGACAGTGCAGTTAGACCTACAGGATCTTTAAAAGCAAATTTCCGGGTGCTGCCACCGAAATGAAACTTCAATTGACGGAGCAGCTTGTTTCCCGGCAGCAGCCTGGAATGCTGTGAAGCTGCCTCGAACTCCATCCCACTTCCTAGAAGTGAGCTGAGATGGCGAGAGCACCGTTGTGCTGGCAGACCAGGAAATGCAGTCTGTTGCAATGACTTCTCTACATACCGGTAGCTCCAGCATGCGTAAGGACTGCCCAGAAAGTTTGGTGCCGTCTCTATAAAATATCGTGCTCCGGCCAAGCCGCTGACACTTCTCTTGGCCAGTGTATGGGGTGAGAGAGGTGCAGGTGTGTCAGCAGCATGAGAGGAGGTAGGGCGCTGCCTCGCTACAAAATGAAAGCAGGGAAGTTGTCAGTAGCAGTTCTCAGTGCCTGTAAAATGTTCCTCATCTCATCTGGTGCTTTTCTTCTTCTTTATTTCTCCTCTTTGTGCGGTAAGGCAAAGCTTTGACTATACTAGAAATGTGGGTGAGGGGTGGTGACAGGGTGGGGTTTTAGGGTCGTGATACTGGAGAATGTTATGGTAACATAGAGTAGATGCTTTTTGAGGCCATCATTCATTTCTGTGCAACTGACCTGAAGCTGGGACTTCTCTCTTCATATATGAAGAAGACAGAAATATGTTATTTGTATAACATACAGAGGCCATTTTGAAATCGTGCAGTGATACTTTTTTTTTAATTACTTCTGTTGAGCAGAAGTAATTTGCCTTCAGCTTTGTAGTTAGTGATTACCATAACATCTTGGGTGTCAACCTGTGTGAGCAGTGAATCTTGCACATAGCTAATGGGAAAGAGGCTAATGCTTTCAAAATAGGAAAATTTGACTGAATGCTGGCAGGAGCTCAAAAGCAATTGCATACTCTGAAGAGGTACTCTCAGTTTGGTTTTACAACGCAGTATGTATGTCAGGGCAGCTGTATCCCCTTGAAATGCAGTTGTTTGACTGGGGCGAGCACTGGTGGTGAGGCTTTCATTGGCTTGTGCTTCTTGCTTGTTGAAAGTGATTTGTAAGAAAATTCTTAACTTTTTTCTACATTTGCTGTGAATCCTTCATTGCCTTGGAAAATTGTTAAGGTTTATGTTGCTTGGGATTTACACCTGTAGCCTTTGCTTCCTCATTTTCACAAGTGGTTCTGTGTTACTGTTCATTATAGGATTGCTTAAATAGTGGAATTAGTTAGTGAAGGGCTTTTTTTCTCTTGACTACCTTAGAGAGCATGGGTGCATTTTCAAGGGAATCTGAACTGCTTGGATTCAGGACTCCGTCTTTTTGAAAGTCAGAGGCAGGAAATCTCTCACTAAAACCAGGTTAGTAGCAGTTATACCAAAGTTTAAATTATTTTATTAGTTTTTTAAATAATCAGAGGGAAAAAGTAGTTTATGTCAGTAGAGAATGGCAGAGGTGATAGGAGTGTTAGCCCCTGTGGTTCAGGAAAGGTTATTTACGTGAATGGCTGTTGCAGATGCAGCTGGCTGGGAGGGAATGACAAGGTTCAGCATCCTTGACATGGGGTATTCCCCATAGCAGTCCAAAGAAATGTCCAGGTATCTTTATCTTGACAAAGAATGGTCTGTTCTTTCTGGGTAATAAATGTTACATCTTATTTTTACTCTTCCAGAAACATCATTTGACTCACTGAAGAATTAAAACCAACAGCACCACAGAGCTGTGTGGGAGAAAAGGGGATTTTAGACTCAAGTGACAATCAAGTCGTGAGAAGTAAACAGATTTGGATGGTTTCTCACCAAATGGAAATTATTTAGAAAGCCTCTGAGACCACTGCATCTTTCCATCCCACTCCTGCTGCACAGAGACAGTGCTCTTGGCCCTGGACATTAATAAAATGCTGGATTCAATAAAGTGTGTGCTGGTGGGAGACTCTGCAGTGGGGAAAACATCTCTTTTGGTACGTTTCACCTCTGAGACTTTTCCAGATGACTACAGACCCACTGTATATGAAAATACTGGAGTGGATGTCTTCATGGATGGTGTACAGATTAGCCTAGGTCTTTGGGACACATCTGGCAGTGATGCCTTCAAAGGCATTCGCCCCCTTTCATACCAACAGGCAGATGTGGTATTAATGTGCTACTCGGTGGCAAACCACAATTCCTTTCTGAACCTGAGGAACAAATGGATTGGCGAGATCCGCACCCATTTGCCCCGCATCCCTGTTTTGGTCGTGGCCACTCAGACTGACCAGCGCGACATAGGGCCCTACCGTTCCTCCTGCATCAGCCCGATAGACGGGAAGCGGCTTGCCCAGGACGTGCGAGCCAAAGGCTATTTGGAGTGCTCTGCCCTCAGCAACCGAGGAGTGCAGCAGGTGTTTGAGTACGCCGTGAGGACAGCTGTCAATCAAGCCAAAAGGCAGAACAGGAGGAAGCTCTTCTCCATTAACGAGTGCAAGATCTTTTGAGGACTGTCAGCAGTGGTTTTGCCTATGCTTATTATTTCTGTCTTCACACAAATGTACTGCAGCAGAGAGAATGGGAGGTGAATCAAAGGAGGACTCCTGGCAGAACCACGCTGCAGGTGCCCCTAGTGAGGCAGATGTGCACTTTATCTGATCTGCTCCCCCCAGCATACATGAGCACTATCTTGAAAAACAAAAGGTGCAGGTACATGCTGTTATTCACAAGCAGGCCTGTATTTGGACTTCATCTGCCTAGACTGGAGTGGACCTATCCTGGAGATCTGCAGATAATAGATGTACTGATTTTGTTGTTGCTTCTGTTGGTCTTCCTCAGTTGTTGGTTTGTCTGCATTTATCTAAAGACAAACTTCTGCCTGGATCAACTGCAACCTCTTGACATGCCTATCCATGTGGACTTGTTTTTTTTTTTTTACTTTAGAAACTTAGCGTATAAAATCTGACCACTGTGTATTTTATTTAAAAGATTCTTGTATATGTTGTTGTAAAATCCTGACAGTTTGTTTTCATATTTTGGAGGTTTTTCCTTTAGCTAACCACAGAAGCAAATTGTCCTATTCATACAATAAATGACCTGCAGGCAAGCCTAGCACTTCTTAGACATGCCCAAGTCACTGCATCACAGTACTCAAATCCAGTACGTTCAGCAGAGGAGTGACCAAAACTTAGCGACATTTGACAGCTGTCCTGTGTCTTTGTGAGATTTATCTTGTTATCTTAGACTTGTTTCTCAGCAATGTGGTCAAAGATAGGACAAACAGGAGGAAACGAACCTGATTCTTCCTTGACCTCACCTGGTTACAACCCCAGAAAGGCTGTCTTGCAGTCAGGGCTTGTTTAGACATGTGTTTGGGGTGGCAGAGACAAATCTGTGCTGTCATAACCTCTGTAATTCTGGAGGCAAAAAAATTCAGTCTCCGGGGATAACAGGTATTTTTTCATGAGCACTAAAATTCTCACATATTTTTAGCACACTTCTTTTCAAAACAATGGTTTTAGTGAAACCAGTCACCTACTGTAGTAAAAAATTAAGTACATGGCACCATACTTAAAAAAGTGTTTATTTAGAATGGCCAAATAACTGGGGTTTTTTATTGGTTTTTGTTTGTTTGTTTGTTTGTTTTGTTTTGTTATTGTTCTTTTTGGTTTGGTTTTTTGGTTTTTTTTTTCTGAGTTTGCATACTAAGTATAACTGTCTGGGTTGTACCACAGTAAGACTGAAACAGGCTTTGTGTCCTGGAGAGCCTGGCAAGTCTAAGAGTCAAATCCTGACATACCTACGTGGGCCAAGTGACAGAAAGTCAGGCTAAGGAGGTGGAAACTCCAGATACGTAAGAGAACTCTGCTAGAAGACAGAATGAGGACAATATACCTTGCTTGTGCGTTGTGGTCTTCCCTTCTTCCACAGGCTATGTGTCCCTTTTGCCCTGCACCATCTCCCAAAGTCTTGCAGGTCTGTTTTACCCCACGGTTTCTGCTGCCCATAGAGGAAATCCCCTGGGTCCATGTGGATCCTGAGAGAATGACCTGTGTCTCTTGACAATGCCCTGACTCATGTGTTTCAACAGGAATGGGTGCTGTGGCTTCTCTGATTCAAATCCAAGGTCTATCTATAGTTTGTCCCTGAAAAAAATGGTTGGGTGCTCTTCTTCATACTCTTTTCTACCTCTGAGCTTCTCTATAAAGGGAAATTCTGATTATATTATTCCTCTCCTATGAAGCCCAGAAATGATCTCACCTGTGATGTAAATATTTGCATAGGGGGCTCCTTGAATAGCAGCGGTGCACAGGACATTTATGTTGTGATTGTCATGCGAACTCCCAGGCTGATGAATATTTGCCACTCATCAATCTGATTGTAAGGGAGGCTTCTGGTCATAAAAATATATTGGTCTCATGTGAGTTTCTCACATCAGCTTTAAATCTCTACAAGCTTCTGCATCTGAGCACACAAGACGAGGGCTGCCATAGCTGTCCATCTTTCCTGTATTCTTCTCTTTCCTACCTCTCTTTCTCTTCAGCTCTTAATTTCAAATCCTTTCCCCCCTGAAACACTAAAACTGACGTATTATTAAAAGAACCTGAATGGCATAATACTTTTGCAGAATTCCACGGGTGGCTAGGTATTTGTAGTCCTTGGGCAAAAACTTTTTGGCTTTTGTAAGAAATACATTCCTATGTCTCAACTCTTGCAACAGCTCTTCACTGGTGTCTGTAACCCTAAGTTAAAGTAGCCAATGTTTCTGTTTGAACATTAAAAATCACATACAAAATATCATGTTGTGAGTCTTCAAATCTGTTACAATTTTGGACATGGTCCCCACTCCATTAACAGATTTAATATCTGGTTTCAACATTTTTTGAGATGTAATCTGCCAGCATGTTCTACTAAAAGTACTTTTTTTTTTTTCCCTGTAGGTTAAGCTTTATTTACAACAGTTCATGCTGCTGGTTTTATGTCTTGAAGAGCAGTAACCACTAGGCCAGGATGTTGTGTTGTGGTTTCTGCAGTGGGATGCTGGATTCAGGGACCAGAGGTCTCCAGAGATTTGTCTTAGATAAAGCCAGATGTGCTCCATAACTGAAAAATCCATCTCAAGCGTATCTGCTTCACAGAGATTGTTACGGTGAAGAATGAAAATGAAGAATTCAAGGTTTGCTTGCACTTCAGTGAAGCAAAGTGGATAGGCTTGCCTGAGATGCCTGAGCTGACAACATGGGATGCACAGGGCATTTAGGGCTGGCTTGACATGCTCTTAATTGTGCATCCTAGAGCCAGTGCAAAGTGTGAGGCCACAAAAAGCTGGCTGATTTTTAAAATCAAACTGGAAAGAGGACAAGCTAACAGGTGGATTTTGGTTTGGTGCTATGTGAGAAAAAAATAATCAGTTCCAACTTTCACAGCCTGGTTATTTTCAGACTCTCAAAGCTAAAAGTCACTTTTCACTGGGAGCAAACTGTGAAGCATATTATTACAGTGTCTAATTATGTAGCTTCCCCTGTGCTATAGAACCGATGTGCTCAAAGAGTGTGGCATCTCAAATTCAGAGAGTAAAATCTGGACATATCAGAATTCAGCAGAAGATTCGACCAAATGGCTTATTGGGGTGGGACTTTCACAAATGCAGCTGTGCTGCATGTGGTGTGAACGGCCAGGAACTGCTGCAGTCTCCCATGAAAGCCTACCAGGGTGGTTTTGCTAGCGCTACTTGGGCAACAGGGTCTCTGGGTACAGCTTGGTGGTAAAAATCTGACTCCAATATTCAAAATACATTCAAACTACAGCTTGGCATGCATGTTAAGGTTCAAGTTCTTTTGCTCTGAAAACCACCAGGTTGGGGGAGACTGAAACAACGTGCAACCTCACCTCAGTCAGGTTAAGCTGTTCAGCTAAGGGAGAGGACCTTGCCCAAATGTTCCCTTCCTATCTTCTCAAAAAATACGATCCCTTTCAGTTTGTTATTCCATTACTAATTTTACTTTTGCTTGTTATTAAAATAGGTTAAAAGTAAAAAAAAACAAAAAAAAAAACAAAAAAAACCCTCACAACAAAAACCTTGGAACTTAAAATGAACTTAACATCAATGGCACTTATTTTTGTCAGCATCTGATTTCTCATTTTGACAGAAAGAGTCATTTTGGGTCACTAATTGTTTCACTCAATTCTGCAAGTCAGATAAAAAATTGTATCACTATGCAATTGTGATTTAAATTAAAACGTATTCTTTTAGCAGAAAAAAAAAAAAAAACAAGTATTTTTCCTTTAGTAATTTGCAAAATGTGGGGAGTATATGTTACATTACTTTAAATACAGATTCCCAGCCTTTTTATACTTACTTGAACCGTATCATACTCTAAATTTTTGCAAATAGTTTCTAAGAATTTTTATTATTTTATAAAAAAATATGTTTCAGGTCTTCCCCTCCTGATTTCTCATATGGAAAGTTATTCATGCTTATTAGACGTAACTGATACTGTTTTGCCTGATATTTGCAATTAACAGTCTGCAAATACTTGTGTAATCTTGTAGGTGCTCTGCAGCTGCTGAGGTGTCCGAACACATACTAACTCATGCTTGTATTGATAAAGAAAATGCATTAAAAGCAGTCTTTTTACACATGGCACCACAATGAAGTAAATCACGACAGGGATCAGACATGAAGAAAAAAGAACTGTTGACACTGTGACATCTCAGCCTTTCCTGTATTACTGTCGTATTTGAGTGATTATAGCCATTAAAATAATTTTTAAAAAATGGGCAAATTCATGTCTTTTAGCACTTTCTCCTAATGCCTCTGCTACACAGGGCTCGGGTTAATATACAAAGAATAAAAAGCTTTATTTCAGAACACGATAACGACTTGCCTTTGTGAGCAAGTTAACTATCTCAACTTAATTAAAAGTCAATTCAGCCTCTGAAAAAAAGCCAGATAGGAGCACAATCAGGTTAGCCAAATTCCCTTGTTAAAAACTATGGTAATGAACTGTTGTCTCTGGATGTGAAGAAACATATTTTATGACCATTTACCACTGTGTACCTGTCCTAGTTGACCTCTGCATCCTTCATGTTGTGCTCTGAGTGGCTAGCTCTTGAAAACAAAATTCAGTCTCACTGCGATCATCTGCAAGAGGCCAAAATTCGTTATTAGCAAACGGAATCCTAGTGGTTGCTGCCTTTCTGGTTATGAAGAAGTGAATGAGAATCTTGTCTGTCTCAGATCTTTTGCAACCGCTCTACACAGGGCTGGCCGGGGAGATTTCTGTCATTACTTCTCTCACCTTGGGCAGCCACCAGTATGATTCATGCAGGGGCGGAGTAGAAGGGCACAGGCCTGTGTATGGTGGTGGTATGGTTTCTGTCTCTGGAAAAGAGGAAGGAAACAACGACCAGTGCCTCCGCATGTGTGAGGTGTTTGCCCGCCTGCATCTGCAGCAGTTCTAAGAAGCCTCTGGCAGGTGCTGGCTCCTGTGGGTGCCCCAGGAGCTCCCAGACGTGCCTTGAAGGACACAAGCCAAGCCGTCCTCTCACGTCAGGATCCAGATGTCTCCTCCACCCTCCCTGGACTGCCTTCCAAAAAGGCTCCATCGCTGTTCAGGTACCACAAAAAGGTGAGATTTTCAGAAGAGCAGGCTTTGCTTTGAAAATCAAGATGCCTTGCAAATGCTGACTGCCCCAGGTGTAGCTGACTGCATCTGATAGCCACAGGCAGGGCTATGGTAGCCAAAGAGAGGCAGCCAGCCCCAGCATGTAAGGGGAAAGACACAAGACCTCAACTTGGTAGATGAATTAATTATATGGAAGCAACTGGAGAGGGAGACTTACGTGTCTTACATGCCAAATATCTGGTAACACATAAGCAACTGCTCATTTTTTTTAAAATAACAGAAAACTCTGTTCTTTTTATATATAAAAAGCTGAGTGACTTTCTGGCTACTAGCTTGATTAAATGTTGGCATTTATCTGTCACCATGACACCAGACCTGCTACTTAGAAGCAAGTGTCAGTGCCATCCTGCTGTGAACACCACAGTGTTCAACACTGTGTGCATCCAAGTAAGGGTTAAAGGTCACAAGATTTCATAAGAGACTTGTTTAGGGCTTCTGATGGGTCTGAGCATTAAAATATATACATGCACTTTAAATTACAATATAGTATGTGGAATTTGTGCTGGTATCTCAACAGTCATAGAGTTACTGAACAACTAAACCGCAGCTGCAGCCTTGGCTTATGGTTAGGGAACTGGCTTAGACAATGAATGCTGCTGTCTAATCCCTTTCCCATGATGCAGAGTTTGGCCAAAGCCAGGTGAAGTCAACTAACTCTTAGATACACAACTCCAAACTGACTGCTGCTGTAACCAACCTTCTCAGGATCAGCTTGACCCAAATGGATTCACCTTGCCTAAGCCTGCTCTTCATGTCTGGCTGGTGAGTGGCAGGAGGATGAACTGCAGATGTGAAACACTACTGCACAGGCACCCTGGCTGTCCTCAGTCCTGCTGCCACAGCTGAGTGACACCGGGAGAGCCACGGCTTCACCTGCCCTGCACATGAAATGGGGAGATGGCCTTTTTTTAAAGTGCTTTCTGATCGGTCGTGAAAGATCTTGATGCTGGTGAGTACTTTTCAGTTTGCAAGGTCCTAACTTCCCTTCTAAGAAATGTTTCTGTGGATGGGTTTGGCTTGCAGAATTTGCTCTGAATGGATTTGTAACAGAACTTTATGGGATTAGGGCTTTCCAATGTTTCAACTCAATGAAGGCATAAGGAGTAGGTAGGCATAAAGGACAAAAATAGAATAGGCAACATAAAATGATGCATTAATTACTATTTTAACAGATTGTAATCACAACTATCAACATAATGCCCTTTTTAATTTTACAAAACATGGGTATGAGCTGAACTAACACCTGATTTGTCTGCAACACGTTTAGAAATCAAATTCTCCCTGATGTTATGTTGTTATGCTGAGTGCTGGGAGGACAAAGCAGAGGGAAGGTCTCTCCATACCTACACCTACCCCTTTTTCTAGAGTATGCTCTTGCATTCCCTACAGTGACTGGCTCTCTGGGCTGGACTGATCTCGATGTGTGCAATAGGGACATTCTTAGTGAGCATTTAGTGTGCAATCGACAGCTCTCACTGAAATGTCATCTCCTTGAAAACATTTCTATGTCCTTTATGGGTGAACAGAAAAGGATGAATAAAACCTGAGCAAGAATTTAGGTTTAGCCTGACCAAGGAGAGCAGCTATGGTCTTTTCACCCTTAGAATTTTATCCTTCTGTGATAACATCCTGTGGAGAAATTACCAGTGTTCCCCAAATTGTTCCTTTGGGATGGGAAAGATTTTTTTTTTCTGCAGTGGGAACAGTCACAGGTACCCATAAGGAGTCTCAGGCTCCTGATGCAGCACAAGACATAACTCGAGGAGATTAACCCAAGGAAAGGCTCTTGTCTCTCTGCTCCATGTCTTCCACAACTTTCCACCTGGCTGCCAAGAAAACAGATGCACTGTCCTTGCTCTAGAACATCCTCAAGTTTTTGGCTCTTTAATGTTCAGGGCCATAGCTTTGCTATTTTTCCCTGACTATCCGGAACCATTTAAAGAAAATGAGTCATCTTTACCCAAGAAATTATCCTCTTGGTTTTATGGCTGACACATGCTTTTGAGTCCCACTGTTGAGATGTCACAATTTAACTTTTAATTTACAGATTAAAGAAATCCTGTGAGCTTTTCCTAGTGAAAAGAATATTGGTTGAGACGTTGCTTTTCCCCTCTGAGAAAAGCTAGTTCTAGTGGACTCGATCTTTGCGATAGGTGTCAGACAGTGCTGATGGACCTGCTCCCTGTGCAACTGCATGACAGAGACTGGAGGGATATCACTGTGTTGCATATTAAATACTTGAGTAATAGTATAGACTCTCTAAGCAGAGAGTACAAATAGCATATGAAAACAGAGATGGGGTTTGGAGAGATCTAAGGCAGAAAAGGTTGATTAACTAGGTTCCTGAAAAGCTGCTAATTTCTGTTTGGGATCTAGGACAAATCACTCGGGGATGTTATTGAGCTGCCCAGAATTTACAGGGCATTTGCCAAGCAGAGGAGCTTAGATGTCTGCAGGGTAGTGCTCTGACACTGTGCATGTGACAGAAGAACCAAAACAGTGGGAAAACTAAAACCTAAGGCAGGCAGCATGAAAAAGACCTACCTTTAACTCTACAAAATCAGTCTGCTGAGCTGTGTGCGCTGTGATGAACAAGAGAAGCTACGAGTGTGCCAGACATGAGGACTGAGATGCAGAAGCACCAGGCGAAGGCACTCGGCATGGGAAGAGGAGAAGACAAAAGCATGGGAGCTCAGAGGTTCTATTCACAAGAGCAATGGACAAAGCTGCAGCAGGAGATGGGCAGAGTCAGCATGAATGTGAATGGAAATTACATTAATTTCTGTACAGGGGAGAGGTCTGTAAGCAACTGCAGTGCTAAAGATAATTATGTAACACTTAAAAAGAATCTCTAGGGTGATGAGAAAAAGCTGTGCCAGGGCCTCTGGAGACTCGTAGGTATATAAGAAGATAGGGAAATAAAAGCTTTGATTGGACTTGGGGCTCCCAAAGTTGTTACCGTGTTGTGAAGGTGATGCTGTGCTTTTCTGGTGGGAAATATAGACAAAAGGGACTCTGAAGAGCCATCCCATGCTGGTGTTATGCTGGCAGGTACATATTACAGAGAAATGAGGCACACTTTCTCTGAAGCCCAAAGGGAAGGAGGTGATGAATCAGCCATTTTGCTGAAAAGGTCTCTGAGAGGCAGCAGCCTATGAAAGCTGAGCCATAACTGAAACAAAAGAGAGGAACCATCAAGATCTGGAGTGGCAGAGATGGGTCTGCAAGACCACACAGATGTCCCAGGGGCTGTGGCAGGACTGTGCCTGCCAACAAGTCTGAGTCTAACTTTTATCACCCCCTGGCTGGGATGGGGTTGAGAGAGGAAGGATAAGCCTCTGAGGGACATCTGTAGCCCACATGGGCAGGAGCGTGCAGAGATGCCTGAGCTAAAGCCACTAGTCCCCCAGGTGGGAAGTGTGTGCCTGTGTTGGTGTGGCACTAAGAAGCGGGTTCGCCACAATTCCAGGTCCCACTTTGACCTGGGTTTAACAGGTGCAGTGGGCTTCAGGACTGGGCTACCAGAGACTGAGAGTGGTTAGAACACCAGAAGTTGCGAGAGAAGCTGGCCAAGATAATACAGTAATTCGGAGCAAGAGCTGGGGGAAAAAAAAAAAAAAAAGAAAAAAGAAAAACAAAAGGAAAAAAAGAGTAAAATAATGACAAGTTCGTTGTGAGCCTCTAGTGCGTGCACAGCTTTACATGACAACAAACAGCTGTGAAGGACTTCACATCCCTGCAAGTGTCTTGTGCTTCAGTTATCCCTGTGGGATGTGAATAAAGGAGCCACAACTGGAGCAGGCAATGACCGTGATGGACTGAAGTCTACTCATCCTTGATCTCACAAATATTGCACAGGACACAGGTGGCAAGCAGGAGACAGAATCAAGAGGGTCAGACTCAAGCCTGCAAAATTAGGTTTTCTGTCAGTACTTCTTATGGATATTCACTGGCATATGAAAGTAATTGAAGGGATCTGGTAATGGCTTCAAAAGATCAGCTAGGCAGGCAGGACTGTCACTTGTGATGCAGGAACTCAATTTTTTTCCATGGCCTGAGGGTCAGAGGTCAGGCTGGTGCCAAGCCCAGGTCCAGACATGTCTGAACAGGAGATGTTTTGTCATGTGCCTCATCAGACCAACTGGAGGTGTAAAGCATACATGGTATTTGACAATGCAGTCATATTTCTGCTTCCCTATGAGGAACTGAGCTTGGCCAAGGGAGCTAGCCTGTAGGACCATGCTTTCTGTTGACCATGCCAAATGTTTGAGGAGCAAAACACCCCTGTGAATTCCTCTGAATCCATGGACATAGCATGGCAAATCCACTAAGACAAACGTAAACCCAAACATTTCTACAGCACAAAGAGTCTTGAGGTCAGAGACTGAAAAATATTGGCAAGGCTGCGGGATGGATATGATGCAGTCTGCAAGAGCTGGCATCAGCTAGATTTTTGTGATCACTGCTCCATGCTCTTTATGGGTAAGTGTGAACAGTACCAGCAGTGCAATGAGAATCCAGTCTGAGTCAGTCACTGAATGATCCAACAATGTACATATTTAACATTAACAGCTACAAAATTAAGCCCACGATAAATGGCACAAACAGGGATCATCTTTTTTGTTTCTTTCTCTGAAGTGTCCAGAAGTTTGTTTAGCAAACTAGCTTTACAGGACCACAAACCTGCCCTGACTCTCAAATTGATGGAGAGCTCACACTTACTGCAAGGAATAGTCTATGAGTTTGAGGTGTATATGATATAGTTAAGTTCAAACATGTAAAATATGGCTTATGGGGGATGTTCTGCACACCTGCAGATGGGAGCATCTGAAAAAGCAGTTTAGGTTCGGAGCTGCGCCAAGACCACTTGATCAAAAAGTAGTGAAGAGCTGTAACAGCAGCAGAGGCTGTAACAATGAGAGGAACATAAGGATGTGGTTTGCTCTTGAGAAGTTCTTGAAAGAAGGTAGGAGGGAGAAGGTGGAGAGAGGTGGGCTGCTGTAAGCAGAATGGTAGAAGCTAAAGCGTAGCAAAAGGAAAGAGCTGAGGCTGTAAAAAGTGAAAAAGGTTACTGAAAATGGAAGAAATCAGAGAAGAGACGATGTGGCTGAAGGGAGCTTTTCTTCATCTCTGTGCTCCTGTTTTCAAAAGCTGTTCACTTGGTGTGGTTTGCAGCACAAGGAGGTATTCAGACAATTTACTCTGATTCTTCTGCTGGCAGAAGAACAAAAAATGTGACATTCCAAGCTAGGAATTCACTGATCAACAAGCAGCATGAGGAGTGGCCTGCATTTGCTGGTCAAATCAAATGGCTTTCCTTTGAGGTCAGCTTCTTCCACTCAGGGAAGTGTGGCAGGCCAGCTAAGGCTGCTCGCAACCCAGCACACTCAGGTGGAGTTAAAGGCAAAATGTAATACGCTCCTTTAAAAAAACAAAATCACTTTGTACCTGCACTGCAGCAGGCTGTGACACTCATGCATGGCCTCACACTCACCTCCCCAGAGCCTGCTCCTCTCCCAAACCCTACCCAAGGCTCAGGGAGCATGTCCCCAGCTCAGGGGACTGTGGCAAGAAATGGGGAGGCTGCATCTCTCAGCCAGCACAGCTCTGCCCAGGGACAGGAGCTGGATCCTGTGCCCAAGGAAAGAAATCTAAGCTCAGGAACGAGTGAGGTGGCTATTTCAGGGGTGCTGGGGTCAGGGTGACTGTGAAAAGAGGACAGAGCATCTGTGAATGCCCTGGGGTGCAAGGAGCCACCAGATCTGTGACACCCAGTGACACCCAGTGGTAGCAGCCAGGGTGCAGTAGTGTTTGTGGCACTGAAACCCAGGGCTGATATTTTCCTTGGTGCTCAGTGCCTGCATACTTAATACAAACATCATGAAACTGGTAGGGAAACCCAAGGCTTGGTGACCATGGGCTGTTAAAGTAACAGTTTCCAGGATACAGCCTCACACTAAACAAGTTTTGCATCTGACTTTGGAGATTTTCACTCTACTGGGACTCAAGTTGTGGCATTGCTACTGCCCGGGTTTGCTGCAGACCTCGGGGGACCTGCCTGCCAAGCATCCAGCAGTTTGCACAAACAATCTCATTTGCCAGCTGAATGATTGGGGTAAAAAATCACTTTGTGCTTAAGATGAAGTGACACAGAAAGAGCATGTGCTGTGGGACTGGTGCTCTGCTGCAAAGTCCTGCAGATGCTTTTGAGAGGCCAGGTGGCTCGTGATGATGCATGATTCTCTTGAGATATAAGCTCTACATACCTGTGGGTTTTGGCAGGGTTTGCTTTTGGAACAACATAGCTACCCTGAGCATAGCTTAGAGCAGAGCTGCTGGCCCAGCAGCTGGTATTTCAGAATGTTTCAGATCCATACGCCCATCTGCATGGCACTCCAGAAAAAAATGTCAGGAAAGAAGCTTTCAGAGAGACAAAGGATTAGTTATCAGCAGCCACGGGTAACATGGTCTCAGGCTGTATTCTTCTCTCCTCACCCTGCCAGGCCAGAATGTGCTCACAGGCTTCATCGGTGCTAGCGGTTTGCAGATGTGCAATGGTGTGGGCAGGGGTCTGCTTCTGCGTCCCACCTTCTCTCCCATAAAGCAAGCCCACATGCATAGTAAAAAGGTATTTCTGATGTAAGATCCCTTTGGTCTATTCCAGACATCGGTAAGGTCAACCGTGCTCCAGAAAAGCTCGTTTCTCTCTCTTGACTGCCAAAGAAGACTGGACAGCTCACTCAGCCATAAGTGTCCATACTGTGACAACCAGAGATGTAGAGATTGATTCCACCCCTGTCTACAGATGCTGCACGCAGACCACAATTAGCACAGCTTCTAGGACCCTTCTGCACCCTTTCTGGTCTGGTGAGTTCTGATGTAGCTATTGTCGTTGTGGTGCCCATATGTTAGAGCAGAATGGGTGAAGTTGTCTTTCCCACAAATCTGTGTCTCAAAAAGTGGAAGAGTTCAGCTCAGCTCACAGCATTTTGACTTAAGTTGTTTGCATATTTCTATGAGCTGAGTATCTCTGGGGTGTTTGGTCCTCCCTTGAATTTAATTGAAATTTGCCAGTGCATAAACAAGTTGTTGGAGAGGAGAGAAACAAGCAGAGAGCATTCACATAATCCTTGTTTTCTTAGGAATTCAGGTGACTACCAGGTGATCACCTTATTTTGTGGCTATTCTGATCCCCAGGGAAAAATCTTTCCAAACAGTGTATTCAGCTGCATAATGCACATGATCAAGATGCTGCTGTTCAAACTGTGGGCAGAGACAGCACAAAACAGATATCTACTTGCATTTAAACCTTATTTTATATTACAGCACCATTGAGAGAGATGGATGCACTTGTCACAGCTATTGTTTGCTTTTCTGAAGTTAATTTCACTTATAGGTATTGCACACATATGTTTTTTTCCCCACCCATCACATTAGAGGCTGAACTAGACACTGCCAGGAACGACTGTGCAACAAAGCAGCATAAAGGTTCGATCATCTATATTTGATGTAGACTCAAATAAAACTCAGAGGAATTAGAGACAAAGGTAAGCTTGCAGGCCTAGATGTTTGAAGCTCAGCATCTGCGTCAAGATCAAGATAGCCTCATTCTACCCTGTTAATTTGAGGCATTTAATCTCACATCAGCCAGTTCAGAGCCTTCCTGTTGAACAGGGTATAAAATCAGCTGTCATGAGTTCATGTCAGACTTAGGATTTATTGAGACAGGGATGGGCACTGATAGTGTATGAGGGATGTGCAGCATGAACGCACGTCCTGATGCTAACACAAGGGTAGAGCCCTCCCTCTATAGCCACCCTCTCTCATTAAATGGTCCCCATCAACTTTGAAGCTGGAATTAAATCCAGAGGGGAATCCAGAGTTAATTTTGACACTGGATAAACAGGGAATCTTGTCTGTTCTTGTATTTTTAGCCATGAGGTTTTCTGACAAAGCAGATGTGTGTTGAATCTAGCAATTTAAATGAAATATTGTTTATCAATTACACAGTACAGTTAAGACCTTAAGATCTTTCACTACATGGTGCAGACTGTTAGGGCAATCACCTATCATGAATGTGGCCCTCTCTCCTGAAGGGAATGGAAATTATTAAACTCGGCACAGGTTTAGTTAGCTGCAGCATGGAAAGAGAGAGGCTCTGACTCATCTACTCTGCAAAAAACCGCATGAGACTGCAGTTTCACTTTTTGATGTGGTCTCATTACAGAAATGTATGCCATCTGAATTATCACGATGAAATACTATTCCTTCCAGCGGGATAAGCACTTGGTAATTTTACTTGAGATTCTGTGGGAGGAGAGCTGAAGATGCTTCAGTGGGCGTCATGCCCACAGTTTAAGCAATAATTCAGACCTTAGAGCCTTCAGAGAGGAGCTGAGTTCTCCCACCCACTCTATTTATACCCTTCATAGTGGAGGAAAGGGAGGCTCATGCTGAAAGGTCTAGGTCTTGTCCTCTGAGGTCCACACACATAAGAAACTGCTCAAGGAGACTGCAGTGAAATAAGGAGGTCTCTGGTGTCTGAGTGCTAGACAATGTTGCTTATATAAAATGTTTGGTGAGATTAGGGCACACTCTTGTGTTTTATCAGAACGATGTAATGAGAGAAGAGGGAGAAGCTCTGCTCTCCGACGCATAGTCCCTCCTTTGGTATCAGGTGAACTTCCCCCTCCCTTATTGCCTGCATTTGTAGATCACTGTGCTGCGCTGCCTCTATGATTTGAGAATGACTTTGATTATAGAGTACATCCAGTATGCAGTTACAAATTGATACGAACTTTGATATCTTTGTTAGCTATACAAAGAAGCAACTAATGACAGTCACTGTGCTCTGCCTACTGGACACCTCCACTGTTCTGTGGTCTCCAGCACCATTGGGAGGGGATGCAGCAAATCCTCTTACAGTAAACAGTATTCTCTCCCTAGAACATTCACTAGTCCTTAAGTAAAACTTCTCCCGAGTATTCCTTGGACAGGGATTTCAGGACAAAAAATATTTCACTGAAAAATTTATCATCGGCTTTCCCAGCATTTGTCACCCCCTTTCATAGATAAATGCCATTGGGAAGCTGGTGAGATGCCATTGGGCTCAAAGTGACCAAAAATTGGCTGTTTCACATAAATTAAAGTGACTGGGAAGTTGTCAAATCAGACAGCCTGAACAAATTGCAAGTGTACAGCTCCAAATCTGAAGATAAGATGAACTCACTCGTAATCTCACTCTTCTTCTGAATTTTAAGGGCTGGTTCCTGCCTATGATGAGGAGAAATACCATCATATAATTAAAACCTCTAGATGACTATGTGAGTCTGAGTCACGCACTAAACAAGCATTTGGTTACTGGGTCTTTTTATCTCCCACTTAACAGGAGATAACAGGTCCTGTTCAATGGAGCCTGCCCATGCTCCTATTTAAAATGAGTTAAGGTCTTCTTTATCACAGAACACAAATATGACACTCCAAAATAGGGACAGATCATTTGATGATGAAAGGACATGTGAAAGCTTTATCTTTGCCTGCCAGCTAACTGCCTGAAATGAAGAGAGGCACTTTGCACTGGATTAGGCCAGAAATAAGGCAAAGCTTATCGAGGAGTAAGCTGCTTGTTTAAAATACCATTGGGTGAATGCTCTTGCTCTTTGATGAAGTGTGAAGCCATTGACACCTTTTTACCTTGTGTTTTGCTGAGTAGGAGCGTCTACACCTGGGTTGCTACTATGGAATACATGACATGCTGTAAATTCACACCGTCAATTAATTTCTTCATGTGCCTGTGCTCTAAAACAGAGGAACACCCTGTTTCTGGATGGTGGGTGGGAGAGGTGCGAGGAAGATACGCTGTCAAAACAAAGCTGCTTATGTGCATATGTAGTAGGAAAATCAAGTGGCTGAGAAACCTTATGGCCACAAACCCTGTGCCTGCAGGCTTCCCTGCAGTCTTGGCTGTCTCAGGCTGACTCAAAGGCAGCACACCCGATGTGTCCTGGAGAGCAGCAAGGGGAAGGGACCACTGCCAGAAACAGGAGCTGAAGTGTTCAACGTGGCATCTTCAACTCAGGTGCTAACACCCTAATTAAAATTGGAAGGCACCCAACCCCCTTCTTCAGAGTTTTGCAGCTACAAAAATAATAATAATAATAATACTAATTTTTTTTTT
>JAAGNO010021556.1:71332-82658 GCA_033439905.1 Ceryle rudis
AACCTCTGTAGAGGAATGAGTTCTACCCACAGCCTCTTGACGCGTGAGCTTACCAGCATATAATAATTTTTTTTTTTTTTTTTAAAGCGCTACTTCTACAGGACCAGGTGGGGAAATTTTGTGAAGGAAGAAAAAGTTAAACTTGCTTCAGTGCTGGTTGTGTGGTTGGAGATGTAGAGATAGGCATACCCCCTAATCTCTGGAGCAGGAGGCCTTTCTTTGATTTCTGCACTCATGCTGGCCTTGGCTGTGCTCTTCTCATAGGAATATTACCATGTAATCCAACAGTGGATTTTTCAGAATAATTTTACTGCTTAATTTTCCTTCAGGAGCCTTCAGAGGTCTTTATTTCTTTGCCCTTAGTCTTCCTGGTGGAAAGGAGGCAGGTCGCCATGCTTCCATTCAGGCAAGTCCCATGATGAGGATGTGTGTGAGGGGCCAGGGGAGTCTGGGAAGCTTCTCCTGGGCATGGGAGCTGCTGGCAGCACCCACTACACTGCTGCCCTAGCCCAGCTTTTGCAGCCACTGCCACAGAAAACCAAGTACATTTGTAAATTACTTTTTCAGTTACTTTCTTCGGGTAACCTTAAGTACTGAGGTTAGTGCTGGGTGTTAAAATACTCTTTTTGTTCTGGAGGGTTTTTTTGCAGGGGCTCAGATAAGGTGGGGGAGCCACTTGTGCTTGGCGACGATTGGTGAGCAAGCTGAAGTAAACTACGTGGCTTAACCACAGGGGCCTGTTTTCTTTCTGTGCCGGAAACACCTGCCAAAAAGGCTGCGTTCACTTGGTCTGTACAAAGAAAAGCCTCAAATGAAACTTCCAGCCATATAGCAGCAGGTCAGGAGGTGATATTTGGTACATTGGTTTAAATTCCAGGCAGCTTATTGTTTCGTTTTACCAGGTGCATGGCAAAAGTGGGGGTGCAGGGTGGCCAGCTTCTGTGTAATGAGCTTTTTGCAAGTGGCTATGCACCGCCAGCTCACTGGGAGGTGCATTTCACCTACTGGATGAAAAGAATTTGGAAAAAATAAATTGCAACAGAATGAGCATGTGTGTTTTCTACCTCATGCTGCAAGGGACTGGCCTTGGAGCTGCTGGTCCTGGTGTGGAGACACAGTGCTGTGGTCCAGCTGGCCTGGAACATGATGAGTGAGCAGCTGTTCCCTGAGCACCGCCACTGTGGAGGGGTTGGTGTGTGCTGGGTCTGCACCCACCCTGATCCTCCAGCAGTAGAGGTCCTGCAGCCCTGCCCCAGGGTGGACTGGATCCTCTGTGGCCCAAAAAAGGATACCATGTCCTTGGCTGAAACGGTGATCTTCCATTTCCTTAATCTGAAGGGATAGCTTGATGGTACTACATGAGGAAGAGCATTTGGCTGCTTCTGACCCCTCTGAACTCTTTGACATGTGGTTTGCATGACCAGGGCAGGTCACAGCCTGAGTACAGGAACATGTAAGCCCTGCACCCATGCCTAGTGAAGTGCAGCCTGCAGAGGAGGGGCAGACTGGGATGCCTGATCGGCCAAGCAGTTAAACCGTTTTGCCTCTTCCCCCTTTCAGCAGTTACCCACTGCACACGATTCATGGCTAGTGCCCCGCTCATCAGCATTTCTCCTCCAAGAAAATGGAGGCTTGCCAAGCTGGGGCACATTTAAATGTCATGATCTGGGGAAAAAAAAAAAAATTAAAAAATCATGCTGTCTCTTTTAAGCTTTGCTAAAATGGGCCCAGTAAAAGCACAGACAGCTTTTGGCAAGCTACCTATATCTGGTATGTCTTCCAGGTATACTGTTCATCCAATAAGCAGGTCTATGTTCTAGCACTGGCGACTCTGGTGGGGACAATACCTGTGGCTCATGAAAGCCATCCCTTGAGTCTTGCAAGCCAGCTGGATCTGACAGCTCTTAACACTCCAACTGTCATTTCCTGCCCACACCTCTGGGTGGATGCATGGATGAACACGTGTGAATGCACATACAGATGCATGGATGGATATTGGTCTGCACTGAGCCCACCAGCTCCTGCCTGACTATGAAAGTAGCTGGTGATCTGCATGGCTGCAGCAGGGGATCTGGAGTGCTATGCGCTGCCATTTAGCCTCTTTCCTCGTTCCCTTCAGATGTCTGTACAGGTGACTGCAGTTAGTGAGTCTTGCAGAAATGGTGGCTCTGAGGGCTGAGCATGCTTGAAGCAGGAGGATGGCACTGGCTTACCAGTTACTGTAGCCTGAACAGCTTACGCTGATGCTTGTTGTGAGCACCACCCACTGCAGGACAGCTCTCAGGATACAGTGGATGTGTCTCCTAAATGCCTTTTAGCATTTTAGTTTGTAGGAAGTGGGCTTTTGTGAAGCTGCCAGAGCATGCTAAAAGGGTGCAGTCTGGGCACTTGCAGAACCCACTTTGTGAACTACGTGGCGAGGGCCAGAAATGCTTGTGGAGGAACTAGCCCTTGGCAATCATCTTATGTCCAGGCATGAAATGATTAAGGATCAGCTGATGGTTAAAACTTAAATATTAGTTGAATGAAGAATATCTTCATTAAAAAAAAAAAAAAAAAAGAAAGAAAAGAAAAGGAAAGAAAAGAAAAGAAAAGAAAAGAAAAGAAAAGAAAAGAAAAGAAAAGAAAAGAAAAGAAAAGAAAAGAAAAGAAAAGAGCCCTGACGCTAATGTGACCTCAGTGGCAGAAAGATACCGACGTCCATATATTGAAGGAGAGACTATAAGAGGAAGAAGTTGCTCCAGCATGTTGCTGGAGCTCTACAGATGCCATGTGTTGCCTCTGTTTCTTCCATGCTTGTGGAAGTTCACCTTACTGTTAAATATCCCTCAGAAACTGTGCACAGTGTATACTGGTCACTCATATTACATGTGCTGGTTTATTTTATTGTATGACCAACAACCGTGTATTTTCAGTAAGATCTGCTATGATTTTTGTTGTTTAACCCCCTAAAGGCTCTCATTCCAAAGCTTAGTCGTAAATAAAATGTACAACATGCATGTAGCATGAGGATGTGAGAGCTCATGCTACCAAGCAACCGGGAGTGAGAGGATAAGGTGTGCCATGAAGTGATTGGGCAGATCATGCTACACCATGCTGCTGTGAAAGCCAAAGTGAGATCTAAGACCTGGTTCCAAATTGACCTAGTCTGAAAGTAAATCTGTGTTTCTGTAAGAATGAAGGCAACATGTCGGGAAGTAAAGAGCTGAGTAAATCTAAAGGAGTGGCTTGTACTGGATGTTGAGGTCCAACCTACATAACACTGATGGAATTTGTGGCTAGAGAGTATTAGAGATCTTTAGAAATATTCAATGCAGAATGCAAGGCTGTAACAATTTTAAGATTTGAGCTTTCCATGTCTAAATTTGTAGGATATAGTGTCTAAGGTTTGATCTCCTAAAGAGTTTGTGTGCTACCTCCAGTCTTCACATTAGTTTACCTTGACCTTTTAAGGATCATCTTTACAGATGATTTTGCCCCACTCCACTCCAGTCTGAGCCTGGCAAGAAGAAAGAAGTATCTATCTGCATCTACCTGGTAACATTGCTAGGGTAAAGCAGATTAAATTTGTCTAAATTGTTAATTGATTACCCTTCATTAGGAAGTGGCTGCTTTTCAGAGCTGTTGTGCCAAATGGTTTACAGGATTTTTTATGCTGTAATGCAAAGCTTCAGCCCTGTGATGTGCACAATGCTTAGCAACCTGGTAAGGAGACCTCCTTGGAAGTTTTAACAACACATCAGTTAAGTTGATGTAATTTCCTTCCCCTTCCCTGGCTTAGTTATCCAGGAGTTGTTGCTGCAGTAACTTAGCCTCGGGATATGCAGCAATTAAAACTATGGGTGGTTGTGTTGTAGGAAGAAAGTGCCCCAGGAAGACTACTTCACGAAGGTAGTTTCAGGATGCAATTTGATGAAAACTTTTTGGCAGGAAAACCAGCCTATGCCATATTTTTACTTGGTCTCAGCTTGGTCAGTACAGCTTTTTATAGATTTACATGATAAAGCTGATCTAATTATTTTTAATCTATGTTTGTTTCTATATTTGCTTCAGGTTTAGCCAAGTAAAGTGTACTAGCTGAGGGAGATGGCACAGAGAGGGAATCAACAATGGTGGATGAGAAAGGGCTTATGTAAGCTGGTACTGGTGCTGAGAAACCACTTGTGAACCTATAGGTGCAGCACAGCCTTAAGCTTTTGTGTTTTGGGAGAGGAGTGACCATTGCCACTTTGAATGGCTTACAGAGCTGATGAGGAACTGCTGTGGGACAGCTGCTCTGCACTGTGGTGTTCAGATGAATTTTGTGAGTTCTTCCTCCATGCCTTTCTTCCCCCATGCCATTCTTCCCTGCTTGCTTGGCATCACAGAGTTCATCACTGGGGCCACCCAGAGAGGCTTACCTAGCTTTGAGTCAGCTACAATGAGCTCTACAACCTTTCTTGTCCCATCTCTTAGGTGAACTGTAATTACATCAATATAGAGAGACAGCACATTTCTATCTTTGAGTTTCTTAGTGTGAAGCCGTCGACGTTGCTACCATGAACATCCTGGGTTTTGAGACAGGTTCATTTCCTCTCAGAAAATTAAGGAGCAGTAAAACAGGAGCATTTACCATTATTGTGGCTGAAAGCACTGTTCTCACAGCCTTGAAAAGATTATCAATTCACACTTGTATTTTAACAGAGACCTGCTGGGCAGGGATGGAATTGATAATCTGTGAGAGTAAAATGGGTCCTCCAGACACTTTCCTCCAATCTGTCATTGCCACATGCCAGCCCCTGAGATTTGGGATTAAAGAGCAGTCCAGGACTCCATGTGTGATCACACAGCAGATGACTGAGCAATCATGCCCACAAACATTTGGTCCTGGACAGTCAATTCCATCCCCACCATCATGCACAAAGCAGAATCTTGCTTCTCCTTCCCTAACAAATCCATTTTCCCTTCAGTAAAACGTTTGTGACCCAGAGAGCTCCCTTGCATTCTCACAATAAACCAAACTCTTCCCCCTCACTCCTGGAGCAAGCCTTTTTCTTGCCTTCCCTCAATAACCAAAGCTGGTGAGCCAAACTTCTCTCTCTCATCATCCAGCCTAAGACCTCTGCTTCCTCTAGCACACTTTCCATGTGGATATTTTAACTAAACCAATTACCTTGCAGTCGCAGAGAGAGTTCTAACTGCTCTGACATACCACTTCACATTCATGAATATGAGCAGGATGACTGGGACTCAGCATCACAGTGTGCTAATTCTGCAACAGCTTGTAGTCAAGGCAGCTGTAGAAGGGCAGCTACCAAATGTATGCCAGGAAATGAACAGATTGTTGTCTACTATCACTCTCTGTCTTTGCAGTGTGCTGTGCAAGGAGAGCTGAGCAAGACCCTTCTGTAACTAAAGATCTTCTTGGAAACCTTTTTGGGTGTTGGACTAGACGACTTTTAGAGGTCCCTTCCAACCCAAACCATTCTGTGATTCTATGAACCCAGACTGGGTGTTGAGAAAAGCAGTAGCACACTGTCTGTTTTCTGTCCACCTAGTTGCCACCAAGGTAGCTCCTGAACAGGCCCATGTGATGCACTACAGGGAATACCATTAGTTCAAACACCCTCATTATGAAAGGTGACACTCAATCTTCTTAGGATACTGCTTCTCAGAGACTAGTTATGTAATCTGTGTTATGAGTCTTTCTTTAAGAAGTGCTCCAATCACAGAATGAGGGCTATTTGTGTTAGCTGTCTCTTAACTTACATCCTCTGCTATAAAGCATCCTTTGAACTGAGCAGGGTCATCTTTGATGCATTAGCCACATTTCAGTTAAAGGTTATTTTTGATCAGTATTCAGGTTTGATACATCCTTTGAAGAGCAATCAGGAAAGAATCCTAAGAAATATCAAAGGGAAGGCTTCTGTAGGTAAGGAGATTGAGACCACAGCAGCAACAGCTGAGGATGGATGCAGCTGCTCTGGAACTGCAACTTGGACAACAAGGTCAACTTCCCTGCTGATGTCCCACTCAGCAGCTAACTTCCCTCCACACTCACACCTTCCCATCACCAACCATCAGCTGGCTTTACTTCTCATTACATTAGACAGTAAAGAGGATGCTGTGGTGGTTTGACCTTGGCTGGATGCCAGGCGCCTGCAAAGCTGCTCTGTCACTTCCTTCACCCTCCTCTCAGCTGGACCAGGGGGAAGAAAATAAGATAAAACTTGTGGGCTAAGACAAAAACAGTTTAACGGAAAAGCAAAGCAAGGCAATGTATGAAAGCAAAAGAAAGCAAAGATTTATTCTCTACTTCCCATCAGGAGGCGATGTCTGGCTCGTTTTTCAGGAAGCAGGGCTCCAAACGTATAGCAGTTGCTCCAGAGAACAAGCTGATGCCACCCCCCCCACCCCTTTTCCTAGCTTTTATAGTTCAGCTGACATCACATGGTATGGGAATATCCCTTTGGTCAGTTTTGGTCATCTGTCTTCAGTTGTGTCCCCTCCCAAGATCCTGTCCACCCCATCCCACTGCAGGGTGAATGTTGAAAACCAGCCTTGGTGCTGTGCAAGCCCTGCTCAGCAGTGGCCACAACCCGGGTTTGTTATCAGCACCTTTCCAGCTCTCAGTGCAAAGCACAGCACTGGGAGGGCTGCCATGGGGAAAGTTCACTCCAGCTCAGTCAGACCCAAGACAGATGCGTGCTTGTATCAAGTTATCTTGTCACCACTGTGATGACCAGCCTTTGACCAGAGCTCAACAGAAGGACTAGAAAAGTTGTTAAAAGAAAATGCTGTTTAATACAAGGTCACACAAGGTCAAAATACAATGAGAACAAATGAGCTGAATAGCACACACACTGACCTACAAGTCACAGCAGTTTTGAAACCACAACATGCCTTTCTTAAAACCATCATAGGTAGGAAGTCATCTTGCACTAGTTACTCCCCTTCTCTGTAACTTTATACAGAATAAAGTATCAGCACTCTGTAAAGTGTAACATTTCTGCATTGCAGAAGACACCCCTTACTATGGAAGCCTAACAGATGGAACTAGGTCTTCTTCATGATCTTCACCACCACCTTGCTATTCTATTAATAGCTTCATCAGAATACCCACAAGATACTGCTGTTACAACAGTCCCCAGCCAGAAGGAATGCACACCATACTGCTTAGGAGGAAGCCCAGCAAGCCCAAGAGCACGGTGAAAAATGGTTAGGAAGTCCCTCTTTGTCACAGCCATACTGTCTGAATGTACAAAGAGAGGGCCCTCTCCTTGTGGCCGTGCTCCCATGTAGATACGGAGAGCTTCAACAGGACATACCCACATCTCTTTAGATAATCTCAGTTGTATCAAATATCTCTCTTGGCCCATATGAGATGTATGCAAACAAAGGTTTGCACTTCCTTCTGTCAGCTGGAGGTCACTCAAGTACAGGAGCTCTGGCTGTGCTATATTTACGTGATTTGCCACCATCTCTTCTATACGGAGCGCACCAAAAAAAGCTACAGTAAACATGGCACGGAACAATATGCACTCATAAGGAGAGCTACACACAGATTCCAGAGTCCCCAGGAGAGATCTTAATACTTCAATAGTTACAGGAGTGCACTTATCATTTGAAGGGCCGGTTCTGCATTTCAACCGTGATATCATGTGCCGGATAACAGGATCTTGAAGAGGATCAGGATGATCTACCATTCTGGAGATGAAAGACAGTCCTTCCATATACGTTATGATTTTTGTGGGAGGAAGATTCTGCGACTCCATGGTGACCAAGAACTGTCTCACTTCATCCACTGGAATTGGCCAGGCTGCAGACAGAGCCATGCCTTCTCTAAAGGCAAGGAAATTCTTCAGGCCCTCATAGTAGAGCTGCCATAAGTGATTATCTCCTGAGTCCTCCAGTAACAGCAGAGCCTTCAGGGGCCAAGGGCCCAAGGGATGCTTCTCAGGAACCTGGCTGAGTTCATCTGCTGAAAGAAATCAACATTAGCAATAGCAAGCAATGCAGTCTGACGGAGAGTAAAGCAGACAGACATTTCCTCCCTTACAACACCCTTCAGCTTTTGGCTGAACTTCTTAAAAAAAAAAAAAAAAAAAAAAAAAAGCTTGTTCCATGCATTCTGAGGACTTTTATCTTCACCGCTTCCAACACCCAGAGCGCAGGGAAAAGATCAAAATCTCAGGAATAAAAAACAACCACCAAAAGAAAGAGCGAAAACAGAAAAACAAACAACAACAAAAACCCACAGAAAAACCTCATCAAAACAACCAACATAAAACTCCAGTGATTTTTTTTTTTTTTTCTTTAAAGCAACGTATCAAACCTGGTGACCAATCCAGCAAACTACTCACACTACTGCAAGGCTTCTACAACCTCAGACCTCCATCAATGGGCACAAGATGTTAGGAGTGACAAAGTCACCACAAAACTAGCAATAGATTCCAGCACGAAGAGTCAGTCCCCACAGAAGAACCTGCCAAGCCTCCGGCCACCTCCCCCGCCACACAGCCGGTCGACCTCCTCCGGGCCACACTCACCAGCTCCTTCCCTGTTGACAGCCTCTCCTCCACTGGTATTCCACGACCTGGCACAGACACCCCAACCACGCGGCAGCCACCCCATACCGGGCTCCCGCCGCAGGAGCGTCAGCAGGGCCCAGAAAGGTGAGGGGGTCGCAGGCAGCTCGCGCCCAGCGCTCTGCATGGCTAACGAAACGACACCACAAGTGCGAAGCAGCGACAGTGACACCGCGCTGCCCTTTTATAGCCTGGCCCTTACTCTTAACCAATCGGAGCGCCCCCCGCCCGCCATCGCCCCTCGCTTACCCAATCGCGGAGCGAGCCGCGTACCGCTGCGCCCCGCCCCGCAGCCTGAGCCCGAGGGTCGGGGCGGGGGAGGTTCAGCCGGGTCCCTCCCTATCCGCCACACACACTGTCCAGCCGCCTCCGCTGCCACCGACCCCGGGCTTGGGCGGGAATCGCCCGAAGGGTGGAATTCCGCTGCCTGGAGAGAAGCGGCCTGTTATCGCCTCCATTGTGCTGCGATGAGGGGCTAAGGAGGACAGGGCGGTGACAGAGGGTGCGCCCGCGGGTGCTCCCCGCGGTGTGAATCACCCGCCTTGGCCCTGCCGTGTTCTTTCTCCTCCGCCTCAACCCGTGCTGTTTTGTTAACTAAACCGCGACAACCCGCAGGAGGTGGAGGCACAGTCACTGTGTATGACCGAATGAGGGCCGGGAGTAACGGGCAGATCTTGAGGGAGAGGGAACTACCCGAGCTGGCGCTTGCTGGGCTCCCTGCAGAGCTTTATTCAAAGGTGGACCTGGCTGGGTCGCAAGGGTCTTGGCAAGCAGCGGCAGCTGGTGCCCGGTGCAGTCAGGAGTCTTTGGGGTGCCAGGCTACTCTCCCACAGCAAGCAGGCTCTGCAAACACACCCCCAAGGAGATGAGGGTGCATAGGAAACACCAAGCCAGAAATTCTAGTTGTTGGCTGTGAAGTCTACTTGCTTTATTTTGTCTTGGGCTTTGGTAGGGATAGCTGCCATGGGATCGGAGAATCCTTGGGGTTGGAAGGGTTAAAGGTTAAAGGTCATCTAGTCCAACCTCTCTGCAGTCAGCAGGGACATCTTTCACTAGATAAAGTTACTCAGGATCCCATACAACCTGACCTGGAATGTTTCCAGGGCTGGGGCTTCTACCACTTCTCTGAGTAACTACTCTCTTTGTTCTGATGTTTCGTTGCAAAAAACATCTTCCTTATATCTAGTCTAAATCTACCCCCTTTTCATTTAAAACTGTTAATCCCTGTCCTGATGCAACAGACCCTGTTAAAAAGACTATCCCAGTATTTCTTATAGGCTCTTTTTGTGTACTGAAAGGCTGCAATAAGGTCTCCTTGGAGCCTTCTCCAGGCTGAACAACACTGACACTCTTAGCCTTTCTTCACAGGGGAGATGTTCCAGACCTCTGGTCTTTTTTGTGGCTTTCCTCTGGACCTGCTCCAACAGGTTCAAGTCCTTTTTGTGCTGCAGCCTCCAGAGCTGGACACAGTACTCCAGGTGGGGAGTCACCAGAGAGCAGAGGGACAGAATCAACTCCTTTCACCTGCTGGCCATATTTCTTTTAATGCATCCCAGGGTATGGCTGGCCTTCTGGGCTGGAAGCGCACTTTGTCAGCTCACATTCATTTTTTCATCTACCAGTACCCCTAAGTCTTTCTCTGGGGGACTGTTCTCAATCCCTTCATCCTTAAGCCTGTATTGATATTGCCCCAAGCCAGGTACACGACCTTGCACTTAACCTTGTTGAACATCATGAGGTTCACATGGGTCAGCTTCTCAAGCTTGTCTATGTCCTTCTGGATTGTATCCTGTCCCTCTGGTGTGTCAACTGCACCACTCAGCTTGGTGTCATCTGCAAACTTGCTGAGGGTGCACTTGATCCCACTGTGTTGATGAGGTTATTAAACAGCACTGGTCCCAGTATGGACCCCTGAGGAACAGCTCTTGTCACTGGTCTCCACCTGGACATCGAGCTGTTGACCACTACCAGCAGGATATGACTAATTTCTTATCCACTTTATGGTCTACATATCAAATCTGTATCTCTCTAATTTAGAGAAAAGGATGTTGTGTGGCACCATGTCAAAGGCCTTGTAGAAGTCCAGCTAGATGACATCCCTTGCCCTTCCCTTGTCCACTGATGTAGTTACTCCACCATAGAAGGCCACTAGGTTGGTCAGGCAGGACTTGCCGTTGCTGAAGCTATGCTGGGTGTCTCGAATCGCCTCCCTGTCCTCCACATGCCTTAGCATAGCTTCTAGGAGGATGGTCCATGATATTTCCAGATGCAGAGCTGAGGCTGACAGGTTGGTAGTGGCTGTCTGATTAAACTGTGCACGAATCACCGAGGTGTGTTATCTGTAATTAACAGCGGTTCAGGATGACTGATGAGTAATTCAGAATGGAGCCAGCTGCCCTGAGCCATTGTCTACAGGAAGCTTTCTGGAAATAACATCTTGGAGAGTCCAGGAGAACAATGGATAGATAACACAAATACTTGTCTCACCTTTTAACCTTATCAGTAAATCCACGCCCTCTGCAGGTTTTGGCAGCAGGCCGTGTGAGAAAAGCCGGAGGCCGGGCCCGCTCCGCGCCCTACTCCCGCGGTGCCGCCCCTCGTTAGCGGCCGCTTCACACCCGCCACCGCGCTGACCGGGCCGAGAGCGGGACCCCGTCGGACGGGCAGCCAATGGCAGCGCTCCGGGTCTCCGGGGCTGCTCCGAGCACCCAATCGGAGAGGGGTGTTCCGAACCTCTCCGTGGCTATAAAAGGGCTCGT
>JAAGNO010021557.1:0-12840 GCA_033439905.1 Ceryle rudis
GTTGGGGCGGGCTAGGGTGTGAGCGCGGGTAGTGGGGTGAGCGGGGGGCAGGGGCGCTCCCGCGGGGCTGCGTGGACGGCGGCCCTGCGCCCCCCGTCGCGGTCCCCGGCCGCTTTGGCACGGCTCCACTCCCCTCCCCGTCCCTTCTCCCGGCAGGCTGGCTCTCTTCGGCACTCGCCTCCCGGTGTGAAGGCGCCGCCGTCCCGATGGAGGAGTACTCGGCGGCGGAGGAGTGGCAAGGGGCGACCCAGAAGAGGAAGGCCTGGGCCAAGAGCCGCGACTCCTGGCAGGCGTCGGAAGCGGAGGATTTCTCGGCAGCGGCGGCGCTGGCGCTCGCCCGCGGCGAGGAGGAAGAAGAGGAAGAAGAGGAGGAAGAAGAGGAGGAGGATGTCTCCGGCGGCGAGCTGCCGCTGGCCGCAGAAGCAGGTCGGTGCCAGGGGGTGGCGGGGGACGGGGCGGCAGCCCGTGGGCCCCTGGGACCCCCCGGGATCCCCGCGGGCCAGCAGCGGGGCGGCCTCGGGGGGGGACCGCCGTGGGCTGTGCCTGACGGACGCACTGAGTGTCGGCTTTTCTCCTGCTTTTTCCTTAAGGCCACAGCGTTCCCAACGAGAAGATCGCGATATGGCTGAAGGACTGCAGGTGGGTGCTCCCGCCGTGTCTGCCCCTACCGCTCCGCTCCGGCTCCCGCTTCGGCTGCCGCCGACGGGGCGCCGCTGCCGCGGGGCCGAAGCCCGCGGCCCCATGGTCCCCCACATGGGGTGGCGGGCCGGGCGGTTCCCACTTCACGGTGGGGAGGACATTTCGTCGGCATCCTTTCCTGTAGGCTAGCGTGGGCATCTCTGCGCTCTGGAGCGGTGTTTGGCATTGGCACTGTCAGGAGCCTTCCTTGAGTATAAAGAGCCTCTATTATTGTCGGGCTTATAAGGGAAGCAGGAGCATATGTACGTATGGTTAGAGAAGTGCTGCCTTTTTACACCTTTTCTCTCCTTGGTGTCTCATTAATGAGGCTGAAGACTTTTTAGCTGCTGAGGGAGGAGCTCAGTTGACCGTAAGGAAAGCAGTGTTGTTTTGGAAGCTGGTCTGTTTCTCACTGAGCGGCTCCGGTTTAAATCTGCCCCTGTTGCCTTGCCTGCTTTTTGCTGCAGGTTAAAGAAATGTTGCTTCTATGGTGATGGCCGCTGTGCTTAGGGTTCTTTAGGAGTGATGGCACAATTTAGACTAACTTGATTTATCCAAGTCTCTCTCAATGTCCTGCCATCCTTAACTTGAGATGTGGTATATATAGTCTGTGTTTCTGTTGCTGTTACAAAATACTTTCTTGGTGTTTGGAATAAACAGGATGATGGCATTACTTTATCCTCAGTCACATAAAAGCATAAATGTCATGTTCTGGTAGCATCTGTGATTTTTCTTCATTCAATCCTAGCAGCCCTTGGAGTCAGAGTTGATGTGGACAAGCTTAACAATCAGCTTTTCCAGTAGCTAACAATGACATTTCAAGACCTCCCCTACTTGATAGTTCCAGGTTCTTTCTCTTTTTGAAAGCAGCTATGTTAAGATGAAAATTTACCTCTGAGATTAGCTGTGCCTTTGTGATCTTTTGATCCAGCAAGCAGCTGACTGAATTTACTCTTATAACTGAAGTGTGGGTTGCTTCATAGCTACAGGGACCTCTATATAGTTTTCTTCAGATCGTTCCAGGCTGTGCCTTGAGGGAGATGTTGGCAGCTAGGCGCTTGAAATAATACTGTATGCTTAAAACACAGTGTTCAGACCTGACAGGCTGTTGTTTTAAGAATGCCAGAATGGGAGATTTTTCTGTCTTTACATGAAATCTGGTGTCCTGATGGTCTAAAAGGATAGCCTTAAAAAAGAAGTGTTATGAATTCAGTACTTTTTCTTGAAGTATTTTTTGAGCGTGGACAAAAAATGAAGTGGAGGGGGGAGAGGTCCCGGAGGGAGAAATTCTTCTTGCTGCAGTGCCACTTCTCTCCATATCTCCAGGATTTCTGTCTAGAGCCTTCCCTGGCCCTGTGATCCTTAACATTTCTGTACAGAACTTAAGGAAGATCACAAAACTGCAAACTGACAACGTGGACATCTAATAGATGGTCACAACTTGAGTAGTACCACAAAGCTTGCAGCTTTATTCCTGTGCTCTGGTAACTCTTGTTAAAGCTGTCACCAAACACTCCTGTGGAATGTGTTTGCATTTCTGGTAGTTGATTCCCAAAATACGGTAATCTTATTTTACACTCTGTTTGCATAGTTTGCACATAAGGAAATAAAGCATGATTTTAGCCTTTTGCTAATATAGAGATGCAAATTTAATTAATGCACATTTGAGAAACCCATTGTGGCCCTTCCACAGAAGTCTTTTAAAGTATAGCAGTTTACTTTTGTAAATCTTTTTGGAAGAATCTTATATTCTCTCCAGAAGGATAAAATCTATATATTTTTAAAGATCTCTTAAATGAGGCTATTTAGACTGGCATTAGCCTCTGACTCCATGATGCGCAGAGTGCGTGCATATATGGTTTGTATCTGAGAGGTGCGATCCCAGCTGCCCAAAGCTGTGCACAGTTCCGTGTGTTTTAAAACTGCAGGATAGTTTTGGGTTTTTTGGATCTAATATAGATGCGAGCAGTAGCTACTATGTGCGATAAAGATTATTCAACTTGCACTGTTGTAAAGTGACCTTATGTATAGAAACCTTGAACTGATTTGATTGTCTCTTGATAATGATATAGGAAAAGAGGACAGCATTAACAGATGACACAATAGCTCTTACAGGTATTACAGAGTCTTGTTTAAAAAAAAGAATACTTAAAACCCACAGTTGTTGTGAAATTTACAAGTGTTGTCCTCCCTGAAAATTAAACAAAATAACACTGGTTTTGCTGTGGAGCTTTGACTGCTACAGAGTGTGGGCAGCATGCGCAGACTGAGCTTCTGTTTCTGGTTTGTCTCACAACCTTGCTCGTAGAAGTTAGCTCTGTCGCAAAAAATACAACCATTGCTACAAGTGAACATTCAGCTGCTAAAGCACTTTATTTTCTCTGTTACCTACTTTTTAAAAGCAGTCCTTCTCTTTTTGTCTGAGTTTCTGTAAGATTTTGTGAAATGTACATCAGAAGAAAATAATTTTCTGGTCTGAGTTGGCAAGCAGCACAAAAAAACCTTAGTATCAGCCTACTGCATAAATAGATCTACTTAATAAAATTTATTCATTTGTTTGTTTCCAAAAGCATCAATGGTGTTTTAGTATGGAAAAAAGAATTACTAGCTGTCTTTTGATATTCCTGTTAGTGGTCTCAGGCTCTTACTACTTGGTGCCTCCGTTTCATATCTGCCTGGGAAGAGGGAGGAAGGTTCCTAATATTCCATGCTATTTAACTTCGTAGACACTTTTTTAAAAAACCAAAAACCAACCTAACAAAAAAACCCAAACAGCAAACAAAAGCAAAAAAAACCTAAACCAAACAAATATATTTTGCACTGTGGTAAGACTATGGAGGCTTAAGAAATATTGGTTATTACCCAAAGTTTCTGGTTCATTCATGTTTTGGGAAGGGCATGCCTTTGAGGAAGGCATCTTTTGCTCTCTCCCGAGCACTTTGAAAAGCCATTTTGAAGTAATAAGAAAGGTTTTCTGTTTTAACTCTTGTAAAGCTAAGACAGAAAACACAATTGTTTGTATGATGCTGTCAGAAATGAAGAAATTTTTGTTGACTATGGTGACATTTATTATTTCAGTTCGGTATATTTAAGCTCTGCCAGTCATACAGGGGATGCAGGAGGTATTTAGGAGCCATCTCCTGTAGATATGCAGGAAGTGAGTTCTTGAACTGCCTCAGAAAGAAGAGATTTTTTTGCTTCAAGTTTAAAATAAACATGGCTTCTGCCCAATTAAGGCTTTAAAAGCTGCAGTTTAAACACTTTCACAGCACAGTGCAAAACCCTTGTCCTGTTCCTGAAGACCACCCTACCACAACTGGTAGCTGAGCAAACAAACCTCTGGGATGAGAGGAAGCCTCAAGGCTGCCTATAATCCTCTTACCTGCTCAGTACCTACATCCCATGGCAATGTGGGCATCGAGAATTCATTCAGTTCTTTGTAGAGGTTCTTGAGAGGAGTTATTGCCGCATATGTCAAAACACAATAATCAACAAGTGAATGCAAATGGAAAACTGTAGGATCCCTTAATCCAGACACACACCTGCTTACTTGCTCTTTGCTCTGGCTGCCCTCCAGTTGCTGCTGGCCTCTTGGTGCCACTGCTCCCTGGCCACCATGCAAAGACCACCGGGAGGTGCTGGGGACCTGCTGTAGTATGCCTTCAGCAGGGAGATCTTGTGCTGAGGGTCAAGCAAGTGGAAGGGTCCCTCAACCCTAACCTTTCTGAATGCCTAGGGCTGCTTTGAGACAGAGCTGGACAAGCTGACTTGTGGGCCTTGCTGGTGAAAATCAGCCTGGCATAGAAAGTCAGGGCTGTCCATGTTGTTGTCCAAGAGGATTTTTTCTGTGGATATGTGTCCCTTGTTTAAACTTGTGTTTTGTTCTTAAATGCATATTTTTCAAAGGCAGTGGTATAACGCAGCTGTGTCTGTGTGCAGCAGTGCAAACAGGGCAGCAGATGGGTGTTTGACAGGGCTGCTTTTCTGGTAGCTGCTAACATGCTATAGAGGTGATGGACTTGATTTCTGAAAGAAAATGCCAGCTTTGGTGGTTGCTTCTGCCAGCCAGTTTGTGCAGCACTGACCTTGGCTGTCAAAGTTACTGCCAGCAAGTTTCTGCATTGAAAAGGTGGAAGTAGCAGGGAAGGAGAGAGAGAACGATGGGAGCGCACCCATCAAAGCCAGAGAGTAAACAACCAGCATAGTTATTACCTCAGAACATAAGGCTTGTTGTAGCGTGACAGGTTTAGACAATATGCCCTACGTTTTTCAAACCCTAACAGGACAGACACGCAGAAGCCCAGGAGATCTGAGCCTCATCAGTCTGTCCTGTCACCCGAAACACACTTGTGCACCTGTATACTCTGGCTGCTTGCCTTAGCTTCTCACCGTGGCAGGGCTTTGCTTTGCTTCTCAAAAGGCATGTTGAAGTGCACTTGCTCCCTATCAGCAGGCCGTGTGTGGAAAGAGTGAACTCTTTTCAGAGGGGAAAGAAAAATAAGTGTAAGGTCTGTTAGAAAGCAGATGCAAACTTTCCTTGCTTAATTTGGCCATGGCACTGAAACAAATACTGTATCAGAGCACTGTTTACTTTCAGGTCTTTGGACAGGTTTATATGTTTGTCTAATTAAAAAACTAACCGAAACATACATAATATTGGCACATAAATCACCTGCTTTCCCCTTCTTTATGACTATTACATTTATGAAATTGTTTTGGGCTTTGGGAGTTAATGCTGCACTATTTAATAGTGACTACTTAATAGGCCATGGTTGCATATGTCTCAGAGAGAAGATGTGGAAACATCCAGCCAGTGTTAACAAGCATAGCATGAATGCAGAGGAGGATTGGACTTGTCATTTTTGTGGTTTCTGCTGCTCCTTTCAGACACTGTGAGGTTCAGCAAATCCTCTGTCCTTCAGGGAACAGTAGTTTGAGGGATCATCCAAATAAGAGCCAACGTGAAGAGTCTATGAAGTATCAGAACTGGCAAGTGACTGCTAACACAGCTGTTAAGATTTTTATTTTGCACCTGATCACCAAATACATCATTTCACCCCTTTCTCTAAGAAGTTTTAAATGTGTAGAAAAATGACAACAGTTTTTGTCATATAAATGAGATTGAATTGGTCTGTTTGACAACTGCTCATTTTTTCTGGGTGTTTTGCTGACAAGCCCATTATTTTCCTCGACAGAGGGCTGCTGATCCTGATGCTTTGCCAGTGGCTGGTGTTTGAGCATTGCAGTTATTATTAACCTGTTTTATTGTTTTTTCCCTACAAGGCATATTTGTTCAGAGGGCTGGGGACTGTTTAGGAAGTTATTGCCAGTCCTCAGATGTTTGTGCTTTCTGGGGGTGGAGGGAGGGACAACTGCTGCTATCACAAGCTTGTTGCACACTGTAAGGAAGGACATGAAGCAGCAAGTTTTTAAAGTAGAATTAATCTCTTCTGTGGTTTCAGAACGCCTCTGGGAGCCTCCTTGGATGAGCAAAGCAATCCTCTGTTGAAGGGTAAGGAAAGTATTTACCTACTGAAATATCTTTTGCTGGGAACTCTGCTTTTGTGGACATTCACCTGAGACCTCAGCCCTTTAGCAGCGACACAAACCACAGCCTAGTCAGCGTTGCTGAGTTATTCTCACTGTTGAAGCAGTTGTGCCTGAGAAACTGGAGAAGGAGGAAAAGATCCTGAATAAGTCTTTCTGGAGCATTTAGTAAGCCCTAAAAAACCCCAAAATATGCAGAACAGGGAGGTTATAATTTCCTCTCTGGGCTGGTGAGCATTAAGCAGTCTCTACCTCTAATAATTCTGGTTGCCACACCTAAAAATTTTACTATCTGAGCAGGTCTGAATACTAAAGTTCAAAGTACAGTGAGAATGTGCAGGTAGTGACAGGGTGCAGAGGAATTACTTGCTGTGCCTGGAGCCTTCACTTCAACTCTTAATCTGGTACAAGGAGAGAGAGGCGAATGCATAAGCTGGACTCAGACTCTGGATCCCCCTGGTAAGATGTCTGGAGGATAGATAGCGTAGCAGCAGAATGCACAGATATGTTAGGTGGTACTTCCAAGTTCCCACTTGCATTTAATTTGGTTGCAGGTTGACTCAGGGATGTTTCTGAGCACAAAACTAAAGCAGTATTGTAGTTCTCTTCCAAAATAATTTTTCTACATTCTCAAATGTAACTTTCACTTCTTAATGTGTTTTTACTGTATGACTAATGCAGGAATTGTAAATATAGTCTGGTTATATCCCATTGTATTAAATGAAATGTCTTGCTAATATCTTTAGTTAAGCTGTTGGAAAGAAAACAGTGCAGCATTCTATTTGTTGAACTGCTAACTGTACATTTTCAGGCATGCTGGTGAGAAATGGAGGAAGTTTTGAAGATGACTTATCCCTGGGAGCTGAAGGTGGGTGTGGCAGGATTATGACTTGTTTTTCTAGGGGGGAAAAAAAATAAAATTAAATCATCTGATTTATATTTTGAAAGACAGCATTTCCCTTCTGGTCAAAGGCAGTTGATAAAGCTGGCTAGAACACCAGCATGAAGCACATATTAAAATAGAGGAAGATTTGCTTTTTGAGTTTATTAGGCTATTGCTAGTGTTAAATATTATGGTCTAACCTGAAGGTCAGAGGCAGCCCTGAATTTGCGACTGCCCTCTCATTTTAATGCCCACAGTGGCAGCACAGCTTGGAGCACTCACTGGGGCTGTGAGAAAGTGGTTTCTCCTGCTTGATCTTCTTGTCCATGGGTTACGCTTGGCAGCCGTGCATGCTCCACTTCCAGCGAGTCCCTTGGGAGTGGCATGTGTGGGCTTTTGAAAGGAGGAATGAAATTCTGTCAGCCAAGAGGCAAACTCAGTAAGGGCTAAGTGCCTTTGAAAATGAAAAGCACCAAAGCTGAGTAAGTAGTTTGGATCAGCTATGATGTACGTTTTGCTGTTGCTAGCTGCTTGACTTCTCTTTCTGTTCCCTATTTTAAGGGGAAGGAGAGGTGACTGTCGATGGTGGACTCTGTAGAAAAGGACTTTTAGCCTGTGTTGATTATGGGTTAGAGGTGTCTATAAGCAAACAAACAAAAGCACTGTGGATCCTGTTCTAACAGCAGCATCTTGAAATAAAACAGCAAATAATGGTCTCACAAAACAGGTCATGAGGTTATCTTCTGCAGGATAGGGGATATAAAACAGTGCAACTGCTTTCAGTGTAACAAAAAAAAAAAAAAAGAAAATTAAAAAGGGACTCTCCCCACTTAGGTTTTAACACTTTTTGAACTACAGCTTTTGCAAAGTGTCAGAACTTGTATAGTAGAAAGACCCTTTTTCCACAGCAGTCTTGCCAGCAGTGTCAAAGTAGTGGGACAGGGCCTGGAGGAAGGAAATATCTTTATTTTTTAAAGAGTCAAGACTTCTAAGGAAAACTGTTGATCTGATAATGACCTTGATCTGATAATGAGGGGGAACAGTAAATGAGTCCCTTACTGCAATATACTAAATAGGATTTTTTTTTTTTTTCTGACAGTCTTTTCCTCTTGTTAGATTGCCTGAAGTACAAAGAACTCACAGGAAAAATTTCTTTGCAATGATAATCTAAACTCTGAGCATATGACCAAGAACACAAGAGTCAGTACTTTAAAAACATGTCACTCCTTTTCCCCCTTATCATTTCCAAGGATTTCTGTGTTTTGGATTTCTGTGTTGGTTTTGTTTTGTTTGTTGGTTGTTGTTGTTTTTTTAGCCTTTAGCATTATTTATGCAGAAGGTTGTTTTTTTCATAGGAAAAGTCCCAATACCAGAATTGCTGGTAGATTTTCCTGGGTAAAGACATGAGTGCTTCTGCTGGGCTTTGCTTCCCATCCAAGAACAAGGGGACAGCAGAGATGCTTGGAGCAGCACGGTGTGTGCTGCTGGACAGGGGGAACCCCTTTGACGCTGGTGTGAATGGCCTGCCCTTGTGTGTCCATGACCGACTAAATCCAGATACAAGCCTGAGCCCTGTGTGAATGGCACTCAGGGCATTGGGCTGCGTGGTGTAGCCCCAGCCCCCTTCTGAGCTGTTAAAACCCATGGTTTAGCTGTTCAAGCTAGTGACCAGCTAATCCATATAGATAGGCTTTTGTATTATAAGCAAGAATATTAAAAAAAGTGCTGTGACGTCTGTGTTCCATATACATTTAAGTTTCTTCATAATGCCTCTGAAAAGAAGAGAGAGGTTGTGAGGTTTCTGTGTTGTGCTCTCAGTTGCTGACTGTACCCTGCTGGCACAATGAGTCAAGACGTTTTCCTGACAATGTCTTTGACCTCACTTTGCTGGTTTTGTAGCTGATTCTGGGGGCTGCTGGAACATACGCACACTCCTTGCCTGTGCCCTGGAGACAGTTTATTAATGTTAAGTCGCCTCTTTGGGGAACCCGTATTTGAGGTGGAGGTTCAACTCTCTGACTTGACAGTGTTGATTTTCTGAAAGATAACACTGCCTGGGATGTTCTCATGTGGAGCTGGGTGGATCCAGCTGCAGAAGGCACTTGGTACCTGGCAGATGGCCTCCCTCCAGAGACCTCTCGACTCCAAGTGTGTCACTGGTCCCATCAGCACCACAGCTTCACCTGACTACTGTCCATAGGTTGCACAGCTCAGGCATCCAGGGTCCTGCCACACTTTGAGCGTGGTCCATGCTGATGAAAAGACTAACGAATGTAGTCTCATTACCTGGCTGTTGGGCCATCTGCCTTTTTTATGTCCTTTGTCTACTGGAACAATCCTCATGTGCCTGCTTCTTCTCCTCCCCTTCCTGCCCAAGAACAGCCCTGCAGCTGGTGATTGTGTCTTCAATTGCAAAGCAATAAATCGTTTATATAATAATTACTAGTTTACCACATGTTAAATTTCAAGTTAATATGATTAATGACAGTATGTAAATATGTGAGACTCAATAGACTCTATTTTAAACAGCCTCAATAAACCAGATCATCTTTATATCAGCGGTATACTAAACCCCTTGACAATCACATTTATATAGGGAGAGAAAAATCTGGTTTATGTGGCACTGTTGGTAAATGAGCTCACTGCCTGCTTTTTCATACTGGTTGCGGGAAATGTAATTCTTAAGAGGTATGTGTGTAACTTCTTGTTTCTCTACAGCTAATCATCTACGGAGTGATACCCAAATGGAAACATGGTAACATCTTTTTGTTTGTTTGTTTACTTCAGAGAAATATTTGTACTGAAGGGTGGGAGGGAGAGGGAGCAGTGGAAGTTGTGGAGGCTACCTCAGAGCTAAAGCTCTTCTGCTCATGTCTGTTTATATGAGTGAAGGAAAAGATCCAGATAACACAGTAACAGTTGTTAGGAGATGCAGAAAAAATGCAGATTTTGATTCTTCCAGCAGACCTGACATAGATTTTGGGCTAGCAGGAGGAAAACAGTGAAATGACAAATCTAAGTAACTTAGTGTGCTTTAGTTTCTTTGCCTCACTGATCCCTCACCATTTCAGAAATTTCAAGGGCAAATTAGTTTTACCTTTCAGAGCAAATGTCCTTTGGGAATTGGGGGGGGGGGGGGGGAGACTTCCAAGAGAGGAGAGGCTCCTGCTTTCCAGGGAGAGCTTCTAAATAAAATGTACTGAAACTAAAACCCAATTTTGATTTCAGCAAATGCTAACACAGCCTGTGTGGGCAGCATATTCACTACTGCTCCTGAGCTGGGCTATGTAAATTTGCTTTTAGGTGAATCCTGTCATCTTTGTTTTCTCAGTGGTGGTTCTGTTGTGCGTGTGTGTTAGGATTTGTACAGTAAAATTCACCCTGGGAAGGTTTGTCCCTCAGGGAGATTGGCAGTAACAGCACGTTTGAGCCCAAGGTACTGCCTAATGCTGAGACGGCTTCTCCAGATGCAGGGAGGAAATAGTTTGGGATTGGGAAAGAAACTGGCTGGTAGCCTGGGTTGGAGCTTGTCTTGCTCCGTTTCCTCCATCCTGGAACCTCTTCAGCTTCCCTGGCCACCTCTGAGGCAGCTCATAGCCTTGTGCTGCTGGTGGGTGGCAGCGGGGGTTGAGAGGGAGCTGGGTACCCAGGACTTGGATTGGTGGTGGCCCTGCCATAGAGAGATGGTGCTGCTGGAGGAGGCAGTGGCATGGGGAAGGCAGGAAAAGGCAGCGCAGGGTAGCTCACCCGAGGCTGGGTTTCCTCACTGGAGGAGGATGGGATGGGGGAGGGTGGGGCATCAAGGAGAGATCAGGGATTTGTTTTCTCAGCTTGCACTTGACTTCAAATTCTTACCGTCTATGTACATTTCCACTGAGGCATCCCAGGGTTCACTTTTGTTATTGTATTTCAATAAATGACATGGCTAATATAAACCAGATAACACTGAGGGGGAAAATAGAAATTCAGCATCAGTGCTGGAGGCTTCACTCTCCTTTGAGATGGAGAATCAAGTCCCTGAATGAAAGGGGTTTATCACAGGGGTCTTCTCTATTTGTGTCGACAGCAATGGTGTACTGGCGAAGGAGAGGAGGCTGCAGTTCCACCAGAAGGGGAGAAGTATGAACTCCTCCGGGTCTGGAAAAAGCAGTGCAACTGTTTCAAGGTAAAAGAGTACTATGCTTTGAAGGTCATGGCACAGTTCAGTGGAATTTGGCTGTGTTTTGCTGGCAAAACTTAGTACTTCTGTTCCTCAGTTAAATGGACTTGGCTTGATTTATGTGCATTGTTGCATTAGTAGCTGAGAAGGGAATTTTCATTTGATTGCTTGAAAAACTGCTGTTTGTTTTCAGTTGTGGTTTGCAGTAAATACTAACAAATGGGTCTAAATGTTAGAAACGTCTGAAATTTTAACATTTTAAAATCAAAGCTCTGCAGAAGAAGGGCTGACTATAAATTACAGGATTGGATCTGAGATGTGTCTGGGCCAATGGCTCTGGTGATAGGAACGAAAATTTCAAATGCAGAGATCTCCACAATTATTTCCTGAAGTATGCTGAGCTGTAGGAGTCAAAAGTTGAACAGACCAAGCTGGTTGTCATTATCGGGCTGCGTTAGCAGTTGGACAGAAGGGACTGGGTCTTAAAAGGAGACAAGTAGATAGTAAACATCTTTTCGTTTGTCTAGTGTTTCTGAATTACTGGAGCTTTATGAGGAAGATCCTGAAGAAGTGCTCTATAACCTTGGGTTTGGAAGAGATGAACCAGATATTGCTTCAAAAATTCCAGCAAGATTTTTTAATTCATCATCATTTGCCAGAGGGATAGATATTAAAGTGTTTTTGAATGCCCAAATACAGCGCATGGAAGTGGAAAATCCAAATTTTGCTTTAACAAGTAAGTACATTTTTGAAGCAAAGTTTTTGAACTATGTACACAACCCCAAAAGAAATAAAATATCCAAAGTGTATATCTAATATTCTGGTAACCCCTCCTTACAGACTAAAGGCCAAATTCCATTCAGAAACACTAATAAAGCTGTTGCTTGGTCTTAAATATGGCAAGCAGTGACCATCAGTGTCGTTCAGCTTCAGGTGAAGGGAAGGGGTTTATAGTGGGGGGAGGAAATGAAGGGCGTCCTGTACGTTACACTGCCTTCTGCTTTGTATCATTCCCATCTCTCACTCCTAAACTTGTCTTCTGCTGCAGCTTTAGAGCACTGAAACGAGTAGCAGTATCTCTCTGTTTCTTGAGTTCTTCAGTATCTGGGTGGGATTTTCAGCAACCTGCTTCTGTCATTGCTGAAATCTGGGCCAGTGTTTCTATTGACTTGGAGAGGAGCTTTGTTAGGTCAGTAATGAGGGTTGCTGAAATGAGAGCATAGCTGTAATGTCCTTTTGTAGATTGAGAGAGTAATGTGAATAACTCCTTTCTTCCTAGCACTTTGTAAATTAACTTGAATACCTGTGTCCCTTTTTTACTTTGTGCAAGCTTTCCATGTTATTGTGCATTTAGTAAAGACTATTGCAAAGGCTGCTTTTTTTTTTTTTCTTTCCCCCCACCCCCCCCCCCCGCCCCCCTCCCCCACCCCTCCCACCTCTTACAATACAAGACCCAACCTCATCCCGGGTAAAACGTCAACCCTACTGAAACTGTTTCAGGGATGTACCTGGATCCCAAAGGCATCAAATCTTAATTGAGAAGAAACAACTTCACAGTGTTCGGTTCAGGTAT
>JAAGNO010021557.1:21632-40379 GCA_033439905.1 Ceryle rudis
ACACCCTCAATTTATTTTTATTTTTTTTTTTTTTTTTTTTTTTTTTTTTTTTTATACATCTTAAAACAATAATCCAAGGGGCATTTCTTTTTGTGCTCTGTTTAACTGGGACATTAGTTTGATTGTTCCTTTTGGTTTTGTTCATTTTGACTGTTTCCTTTTCCCACACTTTCCTTGTTACGTTGCCTCTGGCCTTCTCTTCCTAGTTCAGAAGATTTCCTTTACGTAGTGTTGATAATAGCTTTGCACTGCAGGGCTGGCATCATGTGGTGAGCTTTTTGCAGAAGGTACAATTGCCTTAATAGGGGTACACAAGGCAAGGGATGATCCTAGGCCAGCCCCTGCAACCCAGCCTTTAGTGCCAGGTTTTGTGCATTCAAGGTGAAGAGAAGGGAGTCATATCTCTTCACAACCTGCATGAGGCTGGTATGACTGCCTCTGCTGTAGGCTGTAAGGCTGTCAAAGCATGTGCATAAATAACAAATGCAATAGAAAATTATCTAAAATATTGATTTTTACTTTAGTGCTATGTCTCTGAGGAGACCAAGAATTGATCTGAGGAGATGTATGTACGTGTGTGTATATATATATATGTAATATTTCTTTAATACCTGAAGAGGAAATACTGACTGAGAAGGAAATAGAAGGGCAGGTCAGTATTTTTCTTGAGCAGTAATAGGCTTCATGCACCTGAAACCGGATGAAAAGCACATGCACTGGTGAATTGCTTTATCTGAAGTAGCTGGAATGTCTCCCCTGTGGCTAAAGGATTTCACCAGTGGTGCTTTTGCCTTTTAAATTAAGAATTGCCATATAGGAAGAGAGACAGAGAAGAGGCCAAAGTAGGTGACTTTTCATGTTGGAGGAGGTGGCAGCTTCCTACCAGCCTCAGCTGTAATGGCAACCTGTTCATGACATGCTCTTTCTTTGTTTCAGGCAGTTAATGAGACCTAGTCCAGTTCTCAGGGAAGTAATATCCATTGTCTTTAATGGGAGCTGGGTGGGGATGTCTGTCTTTAGGTAGAAAAGTTGTTTATCATTGCAGGATATTGTGGCTACCATGATAACAGAGCAGCAGCACAGTTTGAAAGGCACTCCCTCAAAGCTGTGTGAAATAGCTGATACAGAAGTTTAATGGGCAGTTTGCCTCTCCTGGTGTGGACAGACTTCTGGGCCTGTGCAGGCTTTTATTTCTGCATCAAAACTTATGCTAAAAAAAAAATTTTTTCTAAATATCCAACAGTTTCAAAACAGTTTTTATAATACATTCCAATGCATTGAGCTGTGAACTGGGATTAATTATATGATGACAGTTAAGTGGTTGAAGGAATGCAGGGCAAAATTCTGCATTGAGCCTCCAAGAAGACACCAGCAAGCTCTTATCCCAGGCTGAGGAGGAGGAGAAGGCAGGGGTCTGGGGACTCCAGGCTGACATGGTCTCATCCTATCTCCAACCTTTCACACTTCTGAGAACTATAGGTGAGATAAGGTTGTTGCCCATGCTACCATCTGGCTAAGCCAAAATGTTTATGGTGCTTTTAAGGTAAACCCCGTTCCTGGTGAGTGTCTCCTGTCCCACTGTACTGCAGAGCTACTGAGATCTCCTGGAAAAGCAGCTTTGTGGCTATAGTGCTTGCACGAGAGGAAACCACTCCTGGTTAGCACTGTGGATTTTAGAGTCTCTTTAGGCTATTTTAAATGTAAACAGAAAGGAATAAGCAGGAGGATCTTATCTTTCATTTATAAAATGAGCACTGGGAATGTGCTTTGGTAGACTGCCCATTCATGTGTCAGAGATGTTTTGTATTTGTCTACTAAACCAGCGGAGGAGTGACTGTCTCTAGCAGTTCTCCCAAGTCCAGTGCATTGCTCTCCCTGCTCATGTCATGCTTTTCCTCTGGGTCTATGTGGTGGTGTAGGCTGGCAGGAGAAGGAGATCTCCTTTATCTTCATGATCAGGAGGGGTGTCAAATCTGTACCTGTCATTACAAAATCAGCTCTTCCACTGTCTGCATGTGAATTAGCCAGTGATTCAGTGTTGTGGAAGGAAAACTCCAGCAGTGGCAACATCTACAGACTGTATTTTTTCCACCACACAGGAAAGAAAAATGTAAAAGATGGTTCCTCTTCCACTGCTGCTTGAAGTTTCACAAATAGGGCTTTGCATGAGAAGAGGTTTTTCTTGAAACTAACAAATTGTTTCTCTGTTCAAAGTGGAACTTGAAAATGAATTGTATTGTCTACTTGATGTTACTTTCATGTAAAAGGAAAGCGTGTATGGAATGTGATTGGGCTTGTAAGGTTGTAATTTGTAAAGCAATTAAGACTGGGCTTTGCTTGTTTTAAACAGATCAGCTGTTACGGACTGGGAGTCAGCACTCTGACAGCAGTGGCTTTGCTGAGGACTCCTCCACAGATTGTTCTCCCTTTAATCAGCTTCAGGTGAGGTTCTCATGCTGTAACTGAAATATTACCAATTATTGTGGGACAGCAGGGACCTGGGGAGGGCAGGAGGGATGTTGATGTTTGACTGCTATTGTGGCTGTCAGTCAAAATCCTAGAAAGCATAAAACTCATTTTCAGAGCTGGACCTGCTGAGTCCCTTTCAGAACTGTGTTAAAATTTGAAATCCTTTCTTGTAGGATAATCTGGGTGTACTTGGGTGTAGAATAAGCTCTAAATTCAGTATGTCCTGTTTTCTCTTTGTGATGTATCTTTTCTCACTGACTGAGGCTCCAGAGTTGGAGGCCATTCCTCTCATGAGTCTAGTGGGAAGAGATTAAGGTTGTGAAAGTTTGCAGCTTTTTTGCTGATCATTTAATTTCTTGTATCATTTTTTTACCTTCTCATGCTTTTCTGTTTGGGTTTTTTTTTTTATAGTTTTCTATTTTACCAGCTAACACAAAATAAAAACAATTTGATACTAACTTTACTGTGAAGGTATATTAATATTTAGTCAATATTGAGCTCCCACACTTGCTGTTGTTCTAGTTCCTTTGATCTCAGTTCCAGAACTTGCAGTGGTAGTTACCAGAGACCGCATGTCTTGGGGAGGCTTTTGTTCCAGCATGGTGTTTAGGTGTCTGCCCAATACACGTTTGCACAGCATTTTACCTGATATTTAGGAGGGATGTTCTCTTGCATCTTCTAAAACATTCACACGGTAATAGCCATGATTTGGACAGCCTGTCAATCAGAGAAAAGTATCTTGTTGGATCCTGGCCTCAAGGCCATCAGTTAGTTGTCTGGGATCTATACCACAGTCCAGAGGAATACAAAGATGGGATTGTGGGTATCATCTGTGATTTCATTTATATCGCTTGCAGTTGCTGCTTTTTTTATGCTACTATAAGTTGTGTTTTTTTTTTTTTCTTAGTGGCACATCAAATATTTTAAAAGCTGTTTCACACTTACTAGGAAGAGATTCCTACTCTCCTCATCCATTACTGCTGCTTTTTCATTTTGGTACTGGTATTCTGTGCTTTCCAGTTCAGTAGTTTTTTAACCAAGTACCAAAATGAAAGCCAAGACTGTGCTAGTCTTTGTATGACCCTTAAACATCAGCTAACACTTTCCAAGAGCAAGAGAGAGAATAAAGGAAGTTATGAGCCTGAGTCTCTGTTATGGCCATAATAGTCCATGTTTCTACTAAACTGGGACTGCACTGAATTTGGCAGGTATGTTAGAAGGTGACTCAGATTAGAGTTGCTCACTCCTGATCTTTATATTGGTTGCAACCTAATTAAAGGTCCATTAAAAACATGTTACAACTAAGTGGCCCTTCATTGGAAGATTGGTGGAGTTTGTGTTGGCTGCAAAAAGATGAGATTTTTGTGCTTTCTCTTATGCTGTTTTGAAAAGATGTATTGAGACTGCACGAGGTTTGTGCCATGGGGTTGCTGCGCTCTCCTCTGCTGGCCTTCAGTGCTTTATTCAGACCAAGTGCCGAGCTGATTTCAGAAAATACAGGTGAATGATGAGACTAGGGAAAACGAGAACTTCGCAGCTAGTGAAGAGAACCTGTGAAAAGATGAAGGGGATATGGAGGGGTGTATATTGTTTTTTAAAAGTATGGTAAGTTAGTGCCATCTACTGTTAAATAATTGACTCTAGCAGCCATAGTGTTCCTCTGAAACTCAGGAGAAAACTGAAAAACTGGAACTGTATTGCCTTTCATCTCTGACATCCCTAAGAAAGATTTCTAAGGGAGATTTGGTATTGGGGTGGGATATTCCGCATGGGAGTTCCATATTACCAAAGAACCTAGAAGAATTCTCCATCCATGTTCTTGAAGTTTTGCTTGCCTGACATGTAAGTGAACAATGTGATGGAAGATTAGAAACACAAGATGAGCACACATGTAGCATACCTAATTTCACCTAGACATTACAATTTTTTGTTCTTTTAAAATACCTTTCACTTGAACAGTGTCTGAAGTTGCATGGTCTTTCATACTAATTTTTGGCCGTGGCAGTGTGTGCAATATGAAGGTCATCTTTTTAAGTCTGTACTTAATGACTGAAATCTTCTAGATGATTGGAGAAGCTGCTGTTGCCTGACATACACCATAAGTAATTTCTCTAGAAGAACCTAATAGTTAATATCTTTATGGTAGTGAAAGCTGCAGAAATGAGAGATGGGAAAGCTGCTCTAAATTTCTAGTTCATGTGTGAACAGTGGTAAACTTCAAAAGTTGTATTTTATAACACATGTTCTTATGAAAATATCTTGTCCGCTTGTAAATATATCAGTCAATCAGGCCAGCCCAATATGCTTTGCAATCCATAGATTTTTTTTTTCCTTTCTCATAGATGCCTGACATTGGTTATCCATTAAATTAGCAGCTTCCTCATACATATGCTCTGTTTTAAACTGTGATTTAGAATGAAAAAGGGAAGAATTATTAGGAGAGAGGGAGTATGAGTGTAATAGTACTGGATGTAGTCTTCAGTAGACATTAGCAGCCTCATGTGAAATTCTCAGTCTCAAACAGTTCTGTGGCTTAGAACAGGCCAAGTGTATGGGCAGACTGGTTTTCCCTTTCACAGTGTTGTCCTGTGACACTAACTTAGCTGTGGTCTGCAGTTCTCCTCACTTCTCAGTATCCATTCCCTAATACCACCCTTTGTTTCAGTGCTGACTATGAACCTTTATATATGGGAGATGCTGTATACCACCTTCCTGCTTATCCCTTGGTCATCACTACATAAAATACAAGCATTTTACTCTTTTCACTCCTTTGCTCTGCTGCCACTCCTGTTCTTCTGGCAATAAAGATTTTATTGTGAAATCAAAGCAATGTGGGATTTGTTTGCTCTTTTTAGGAAAAAAAAAAAAACCAAACCCAAACCAACAAACAACCAACATCTCCTTTTGGTGCCGTACTTGAATATGTTTCTAACCTATCTGATAATATGGTTTCTTTTTTCTACTTCACTGTTTTTCTTGCACACTAACTGCATTATTCTTTCTGCTGTCCTCCACAATGCTCAATCAGTATGGACTTGGACTCTTAGCCCAACTCCTGAGAAGGCAGTAGTTGAGTCTCCAGTATACTGTCTTGTATCTTCCCTAGGTTCAGGAGTCTTTGCAGGGCATGGGAAGCAGTGCTGACAGCTGCGACAGTGAGACCACTGTGACATCTCATAGTGAGGAACAGAAGACACCGATAGCCAAGGAATTGCCCTGTTTCGATAAGTGTGAGGAGGAGGAGGAGGAAGAAGAAGAAGATGAGGAGGATGATGATGATGAAGAGGATATTGTCTCACAAGTAGAGAGACGAAAGGTAGGGGCACCTTCTGAGAACAGAAGGAACGAAGATAGAAAAAATACTGACATTGAAACTGAACAAAATCAGGGAGCAGAGAGCAAGTCATCTCATACATCAGAGACAGTTCAAGAAGAGGTCAGATCTAATGAGGAAGACATTTCCAGTGCACAAAAAGAATTGGACCTGCTGGAGGAAAGCAGTGTGTTTGAGTTTCCCAAGTATCACACGCACCATATCCTTAAGTCGATGGAGTCTCTGGAAGGTGGTAGCTCCTCCCCATCATCTGTGGACAGGGTTCATGTCGCCTTGCAGAGAGCCGAGATGAGGATTGTCAGCACATCTGATTCCAGAGCTGGACGTCCTCTGCTTAAGTCAAAAGATCTCCTGAGGAAGCAGAGACTCTGGTTTGCTGAATCGGGCTACCCCCTAAGGCGGTCTCAGTCTCTCCCAACTGCACTGCTGAATCCAGTGAAAGTGGTGTCCTCTGTGAATGTCCAGTTAACTCCAGGAAAAGAGACTCTGTGCAGTCGTCCTTCTTTCACCTACAAGTACACAGGTGTAGAGGAAGACAAGAAAGAAACATCTGAGAATGACAAAAGTGAGGGGGAGGCAGCCACCAGCCAGCCAGTGTGCAAATCCACACTGTTCATTGCGCCTTCGTCCTCCAAAAAAGAAGCGTCCAAGTCTGGGCCCAGCAGGCTGTCTGAGGAGTCGAGTCCCACCAGGGTACAGAGCTGCCCGCTACACACACCAGCACATATGTCCCAATCAACGTGCTCCCTCCACTCCCTCCCTGCTGAGTGGCAAGACAGACCACTCTGTGAGCATGCGAGGACACTGAGCACCCACAGCGTCCCAAGCATCTCTGGCTCTTCCTTCAGTGCCTTGCTTTCCCCCTTCAGCTGTCCCTTCTCTCCAAGGCATGCTGGATTTCTTCATCGACCTCACACCATCAACCCACCCTCCACCGTGGAGATGCAGCTGCGGAGAGTACTACATGACATCAGAAACTCTCTGCAGAACCTCTCACAGGTAAGAGAAAGCCAGATTTTGCCCCGGCCAAAGGGTGTTCTTATTTTATCATTACAAAACCTGAATATTCCTTTGCATAGTGCAACAGATCAGGAAAAAAATATATTTTGTGCAAGTTTGATTTGCTGCTGTTTTAGGAACGTCTCTTTAAAGTGGCAAATGATCATCTCTCCTAAGCTCCACTTTTTTTCATGTAATTTTTTCTTGTTGCAGTTGACCGAGATTGACTTTTTTTTTTAAAAAGAAAAAAAACCCACAACAAACTTTTAAGTATATTCTTGGGTGGGAGGGAGGAGTAGTGATTTCATTCTCATCTATTTATTTTAAGGTGATAGTTACTAGTTTTAGATTTGAAAATACATATTGACAGTCTTTTGACCTCTTTCTTGTTCTCTTTGACATACTTTCCAATCAACTGATAAAAATGTCTATTTTTCATTGCAAGTTGCATGGCTTCATTAATGGTGTCGGTGATGATTGATCCCCATACATTCCTGTGCTGTTTCATGCCAATCTTTTGCATTTTCAACTCTGGACCTAGTCAACATGTTCCTGGCATCATCAGTCATTTGTTAAGAATCAGTTTTGTCAGAGCATGTGAAATTTTGTCCATCTCATCACTTAGAGAAGAAATGCCTTTTTTTTTTTTTTTTTTTTTTACCCAGTTTCTGCCACACCTTCTGCTTTTTCTCTCACGATTGCCATCCCTTTTACTGCTGTTTTCTTAGGTGGTGATCCAACTTAGGAACCTGCAAGCTGCTGCAGGAGGCTATGTGGGCAGAGCAGTTGCAGACTCTGCTTGTTTATATATGAATGCATGGAGATGATTCAGTTGTAGAGCTTCAATGGTTCTGTGTGTTTTACCCAAGAACGAACATGGGTCTGCCTGCACTATGTTGCAGGTAGTAGGGTGTAGTGGGCTTCTTTTAGACTCGTGTTATTTTATTTTGCCACTTACCAAAAGTTAGAAGCTAGTCCATTGTGAGTTTGGTTATATCAGCTGGCCCTGCTTCTCGGAGCAAACTTTGGTACTGTGATCAGCTCTGCAGTGGAAAGCTGTGGCCAGCTGTGTTTTAAGTCGGCTATTGCTCAAAGTAGTGGAGAGTGTGCCTGGGAGCAAATGTTTGCAGAATTTAACCTTCTTTTTAAAATTCTCTTGTGGGTACAAATTGCAGCCTTGATTTGTATAAGGTTGCAGTGTGCCACAGTACTTCTATCACATATACTATGTTAACCTACTGAAGAAGAAACATCTGTATTATTTCCAGAACTCATACTCAAACTGGTTCAGTTAAAGAAAATTAGTATCAGAGGGGAGACTAACAACTCCTAGCCCACTTGTTCTACTTCTAGCATATTTTGTCTAGACTAGTTCCATTTTGGGGGCTTGATTCTTCTCAATGCAGAGTTTTGTATGAAAATATATTCCTAGGTGCTGCTTTTTCCTACAGCCAAGATCAGGTTTGGCACACAGCACACTCAGGGGCTGAAGAAAAAGTTCAAATATTCCAAAGGCAGGATTCTGATTTTAAGAAGGAATAAAGAGGAATAGATAAATTCCTGATAGAACAGGGAACAAAGAAAACTGGAAGAGGAAAAACAAAGCATCCCCTGGATGTGATCATGTTTAAGCAAAACTTCTCTGATGAATGGACATGCATCAAATTTTCCATGATGTGTTAGTAGACCTTTGAATTCTTTAAACATTGTATTGGACAAGCTGTCTTTTTCACATTTGAAAAGGTAAATGGTGTTGCTGTTTCTACGGTTCTTTGTTGTGCTCTGTCTCTACTTGAAACAGCCTCTGAATTTTATCTACTTGCTCCATATGTTGATGCAACATGCAAAAAGAAATTCTTCAACAATTTTGTTTTCATGAGAGCACGCAGGGGTCTTTGAATGTAGGCAATGGAGTGAGATTAAAAACCAAAAAGGAAAAAAAACCCCAAACAACCACACACACAAAACAAACAAACCCATAAAAACAAACAAAAGAAACAAACAACCCCAAAGTGAGATCTGAGCAAAACCCCACAACAAATGTGACTGTAATAATGCTTTGAAAATGGATCACAGTTTGCTCAGTTCTGGTTTGAAATTGTTTTTTTTTTGTTGTTAGCTACGACAATTGAGACTAAAGATTTTTCAGGCATAAAATGCCTGGTGCAGAAAAACTTAGCTTTTATTCCTACTTATTGTGTCAGACAGGAATAATTTGTTTTTTCACCTGCAGCTCATTTGCACTACAGAGCTTTGGTGCATGTGCTTCAGTTAAGAGCTGGTGCTGCCATTTTGTAAGGTTTCCTGATAAAATATTTGCGTGGACAGCAGAAATCACAGTGCCAGCAAGGCTGTATTGTAACAGTGGCTGCTTTGGGAGCATCTGCGCATTTGAGAAGCTGAGTTCATAAAGGAGATTGCTAACTCCCATTTCAAATTGTTTGTTTCTGCCCTAGTATCCAGTGATGAGGGGTCAGGATTTTTCAGCTGCCACCAGTTACACTACTCAGAGATCATCCATTCTACCTCTCTATGAAGTAAGTGTCCCTGTTCACGTAGTGCTAGTTAAAATAAAATGCAAAGAAACATCCTATCAATTGTGCTAACTTTAAGCTGTTCTCTATCTTTTTCCCCTCAGGAGATAACAGGTGACCATCCTTCAAATAATGTTAGAAAGGAACAAATCTAAATACATGGAAATTCTTTCATGCATTTGCTTGTATGATGCATCTAAAAATGTAGTTTTCTTGAATTATTGTGAGTTTACAACATGCAACCTCTGTAGTATACTGAAGTTGTAGAGGTTCTGCTTGACTCAAGGCACATCTGGGCAAATGTGGTTATAGGATCAAGATGTATTTTAATCATGTTTTCCATGTAATGCCTTTTTTTATTTATTTTTTTTTTTCCTCCCCTCTTAGAATACTTTTCAGGAGCTACAAGTGGTAAGGCGAAATCTAAATTTATTCAGAACCCAAATGATGGATTTGGAATTGACTATGTTACGTCAACAGACAACAGTTTATCAGCACATGACAGAAGAGGAAAGGTAAAATCACCTTTAAAAAAAAAAAGGGAAAATACTCTGGCACTTCAGGAAAAGTGTCACTTCCCCTGAAATCAGAGCAATAAATCAATTAGTTTCAATTTGAACAGGGTTGGAGCTGAGCTTTTGCAAAACACTTGTTTACTCTCTTCTTTACTCTTTGTTTCTTCTAATCCCTGTTTCTCATTAATCGATGATTTTTTTTTTTTTCTTTATCCTTTCTCTGAAGTGATTTTACAGCTATAGATTTAAAGGACTTTTTTTAAACACAGGATACTGGAGATGGGAAAGACTTTTGAGATTTTTCAGCCAAGCCCACCACCCCCTCTGTTGTAGACGTAAATAAAGAATTCATATTGTAGCATTCAGATGCTTTTCCAGCTTACAGTGGCTGCTCGTCAGGCTACAAATGGCATTCATATTCTGCCTCTGTGTTTGTACTCACCATGACTCGCAGGAGCAGCTGATCTGGAACAATTTTCAAAACTGCTTATATATATATACTTCAGTTGAATCAGCTCTTGACTAATCACTTTGAAAGTAAGCATGTTTGAAATCAGTTGGGCTTCTTGGACAATGGCATCCTGGCCAAAATGTATCTGCGACTGCTTGGAGGTCTAGAACCACGCAGGAGTAGTAATATGTGATTACTGTGTTGCTCTGTGATTTTTGTTGTTATTGCTTTTAAAATGGATTTGATTAGATATATTTATAAATGCCAGTTTCTTCCATTTGCATACATTTAAGCATTTAAAGCTAAAATGTTTGGAGAATGTTCTGTGATATGCTACGTTGTTTAGTTTTCTCCATGAAGCTCTATCTGTTTTCATTAGAAGGAGAAAGACTTTTGTTCTATCTAGGCATTCAGCTAATTTTCCAAGTAAGAGGAATTTTCTTTGTTTCACTTGAACTCCCTTGTATATAAGTCCTTTACTCATGGGTCTGTCTTGCTCAGTTTGCCCTTCGTGGTGCACAGCCTAGTGCAGTGAATGCCTTTGTTCTTTTTTGTGATGGACTTTGTGTAGATATGAAGCTGATCAGCTACAGAGCTTGAGAAAGTCTGTCCGTATGGAGCTACAGGAGTTAGAGATGCAGTTAGAAGAACGTCTACTTGCTTTGGAAGATCAGCTGAGAAGTCTGCACATGTCTTCACCTTACAGACTTCAGACACATGTAGTAAGTATTACTTTTGCAACAATATTATATGTTTTCTCAGTGTAATGTTAGTATCTTAAAACTCTTAAATCTCTTAAAGTGGGATGATATCTGGGGAATCTAATGATGCCGTGTGTATCATCTGGGTCATATTTTACTATTTTCAGTCAGCGTCTCTCCTTAGGGAAAAGGTTTATGAATAGAGAGAGTTTCTTGGTGTTAATATGTATCAATACATGTCTGCTAGGTTTTTAAGGCTTAGATTTCAGACCTCTTCTGTCACTGTTTTCTTCTTTATCACAACCCTGAATTGTCAAAGTTTTGATAGGTGGTGCTCATGTCTAAAATCCTCAGATGTAGGGACATGGTGATGGTCTTCCTGGAGTTTCCCTACACTGATTTTCTTAGCTGTGCAATGAGGGCAGAGAGATGAGAAACGCACAGTGTTTCTCCCAAGAAATGGAATGTGCTTTCCCTAGCTCTGCCAATCTGTGGAACAAAGAAACTGGAAAATGCAGTTGTCATCTTCAGGTTTTTCCTTCCAATGCCTTTTATAGGTCCTTCAGGTGAGTGTGTGGCTCCCCACCAAACAGTGGGAGAAGCTCTGCTCCCACAAATACTCTCCAGAAGCACAAGAGGGGGAATAAGAGAGACACTTGCATATGTTTATTGGTGGCATGGCAATATACTTTTTCACTCAGCAGAAGACTCTTCCTTTTTTTCTGATGCAGTTATGTCATCAGCCAGACAAAAGGAGCACAGATGAAAAGTATCATATATTCTTCCTGGGTGTCATACCTCTTTCATAGCCAATCCTCTTCTGTACAAGCAGCACAGGCACAGGCCACACCTTCCTCTTCAGTGTTTTGTCATGGGAAAAAAATTGAAACCCAAGAACAGGAAAATATGTTATTCCTGTGATCCCAAGCCAAACTTGCATTTTTTGAACCACATAAATATCTTTTTATTTGTAAATCCTTTTATAGAAGAGGGCCAGCTTTAAAAATGACTGAAATAAACTTTCTCCAACCAGCTTTGCTTCCTGTTTCCAAGTTTCTGCTTTTACAGAAAGTTGTCTGAGACACAGCATGTTTATATATTAGCTTCTGACAGTTGTAAAAAAACCTCCTTGATGCATTAACTTGACTTAATTTTTCAGGGTATGTACGGAAGCAGAAGTGCTGATAATCTGTCATGCCCTTCTCCATTGAATGTCATCGAACCAGTAAGTAATAGTTTTGTGCTTTATGTTTTACTAATAAAAAGAGCCAGGAAGGGATTTCTTAAAAAAAAAAAGGTTGCAAGAGATTCATTTGACACATAGACTTGGAAATACTCTACTCACTTGTGTAGTTCTGTTGAGAACAGCTGCATTTTCTCTTAAGCAAAGTTGACGTAGGTCTAAGTAGCTATAAAGTCTTGTTTGTTGACACAATGACTACATGGTGAGTTTTCTAGGGAAAATTAATTTCCTATTTTTCTGTGCATTTTATCCTATTGAAAGCAAGTAGTTCAAAGACTGTAGAAAGTACAAACTTGAATTGTCTTAGCAAAGAGGAATAAAATCAAGCCTGTACATGTGTCTCTGTCAATGACTCTGGCAAGATGCATCTGTATTGCAAAATTCAGTGGCTTGGGGAACTGCCACAGTTTGTATTTATGTTGGCTTTCAAAAAGCCCATTCCTTTTTATGATCCTCTTTGTTGCAATCATAAAGGGAAAGCATATATTTATTTTATAGCTGTATTTGTTACACAGAGGGAATGAGTGATTGAATAAATAACAAGAAAGCATAGTTGTGTCTGTGTGTGACTTTTTTTATATGCTTATTCAGGACTATTTCTTTTCTGAATCCTTAGGTCTCTGAACTAATTCGAGAGCAGTCATTCCTGAAGTCTGAACTGGGTTTAGGACTGGGAGATCTTGGACTGGAAACTCTCCCGGCAGAGGGTACAGAGTCTGTATTCTCCCATGGAAACTCTGATTCCTCCTCAGTGTGCTCTGGTCATGCAGGTAGAAAAGCTGGTGTTGGTTCCTCTGAACTAGCAGGAAAGTCTAAGAGTCAAAGCAAGAAGTTATACCGAGCCTCAGTTGCCTTAACACCAACTCCCCCGGTGAGAGCAGGCACTGGACAGCAGGTGGAAAGCTCTGAGGAGCTTACAGAATCCAAGCCAGAGGTGGAGCACAAACTTGAAAAAGTCTCTCTCATGCCTTCGATTGATGAAATCCACAAAACTGTGGAGCAGGAGGAGCTTCAGCAAGTCATACGGGAGGTGAGGAGGGAAGGGCTGAGATCTAGTATGTTTGAACAGCATTTACTGTAACCTAAAGACAGGCCATCTGTAACTCTTGACCACTGGGGTTTTCTTTTCCCTCTCAGGCCAGGGCTCCATACTGTTTCTGTACTGTTTCCGAAGACTCAGAGCTTATCAGTAGGTGTTCAAGCCACAGCTGTATTTTTCTGAAAAGCCATAGATGTTTCTTCAGTGACAGTGGGTAGCACATAAATTAATAGCTAGTTGCATCCATTAAGTCTGGGTGATAAAGAATTTGTCATCTCTACTTAAGCAGCAGTATTTCAGATTCCCAAGTGAAAATTTCTGTCATGTTTGTTTGCTTCCAGTTTGGAATTAATTTGACTGATGAAATACTGTTTCTGAAACAACTCCATAGTAAATGTTAAAAATACTTTCCCAGTCTCTCTACTCCAAACCACTAAAGAATGTAGGAGTGTAAGTGAAGCGGATTGAAGTCAGATGAGAAGTTATTTCAGACTTTAGGACTGATGTTGGACCAATGCTGTTGGACAAGTTTTATTGGCAGACAAAGAAAGTGAAGGCTGTTTGGTTATATTTATTGTGGGCCAGGTTAAAAAACAGGATTAAAACTGCGTGTTTGTTTTTTCAGTGGCATGACAGAAAGCCTTATGGCAAGTAGTGTAAATGGGAAAAGGAAGGAGAAGATACTTCTTGTTCTCTAAAGCAGACCCTGTGAGAAAGTGGAGTGAGCTTTCTGATGTGAGTATAGAAATGAGGATTGAGAACCTGTGAATTTTATTCCCTCTCCTTCACTGGAGAGGGACCACTTAGCCTTTAGCTCAGGGTCACTGGACCCTTAGAATCATAGAATCATTGTGGTTGGAAAGGACCTCTAGGATGATCAAGTCCAACCTTCATCCTAACATCTCCCCTAGACCATAGCCTCAAGTGCTACATCCACTTGGTTTTTAAACACCTCCAGGGATGGTGACTCCACCACCTCCCTGGGCAGCCTGTTCCCGTGCCTAACCTCTCTCTCAATGAAGAATTTCTTCCTCATACCTAACCTAAACCTCCCCTGACGCAACTTGAGGCCACTTCCTCTTGTTTTATCATTAGTAATTTGGCAGAAGAGACCAACACCGGCCTCGCTACAACCTCCTTTTAGGTAGTTGTAGAGAGCAATTAGGTCTTCTCTAGCCTTTAGCTCATCCCTTGAAGCTTTTGTATGGGTGGGCCATAAACCACTTGAAAAGCCAAGAAAGAAGTAATGCTGTACAACAGGCCAGGCTGTAACACTATGGTACTGTCCAGGTCTGTTTGCGTTGAGGCTGTAACTGGAACCAGTTTTGCCTTGGCTTTAAAAACAGATGAGAAGCAGGTTTCTCATTTCCTGATAAAACAGGAGCTGTGATCCCAGAGCAATCTTTTGCTATACCTTCACCCTTCTCCTCTCAGTGCAGAATGCAGCAGAGTGTACTGGACCATAAGGTATCCTTTTACTCATTGTCTGACCACAAGGCTCTGCTCTGTCTGTCTCTGCAAAGTGGAGATGTTTTCTGAGCTGACTCACTGGGCTTTGCTATGCGTAGGCACTTCACACTTGCACAGTGAGATTGTGAAGCAGTAGAGCATTACTAAAGAGTGCTCTTATAGATGATGATGGCTGGAAGCATGTGAAGATATTTAGTCTGTTTACCTTTGGGTAACTCCATAAAAAAACAGAGCTGAGAGTGCTCAGAATAATGCATAGCCACAAGCATTAACTGTTAGCCAGCTGCTTGTGTTAAGAGGATGAAGTTTGGCAGTGAGATGAAACGGAAACCACCTTTCAGTAAGAAACCTCATGATGCTGAATAGTGCTTTGCCCCATTAGAGTCAGTGGAATGAGTTATGGAATGTGACATTATCTTGTGAAAGGAATGGTACCACAGTCAGCTCACAATGAGGTACCACCAGACCAGTGACCTCATCATTACTGTGCTCAGCATTAGGAACTGAACACCTTCTGGCCTTTGCTGATCTTTACAGTGTAGCTTCTGGTACCACAACTTTAAACCTCTACTTTTAAAGCAAAGGAATGAATGAGGCAGGGGGGCAAGCATTCAATATTTAAGTATCTTCCCCCCTCTGACACTTTCTTGCTGCCATCTTCTCTAAAGCATCTAGGGTAAAGTGGAAGGAGTCTTGGGAAAGGTGTTCTTTGGTGTTGTCATAAAATATTCCCAGACATTTGAAATTTTCTCCCTTTCTGGTCCATCTTTTTTCCTTTCTTTGCTTTTTGCTCAGAGAAGACTTACGAGATACTTATCACACCTTGTACTTTCCTGACAATTCTGAAGTGAAGGCCAGGATATTGTATTTGTGTGCTGTCCTTCTGTAAAAACCTGCATGTCAGAGGAGTGGTGTCGTGGTGGAGGGTTGCTAAAAGGAGAAACTGAGTGAGGAAGAGAGCTGTAATTCAAATGTGCTCTAAAAGCAGCAGAGACAATAAAGGCAGCTGGAGTCAATGTACAGAGTTATTTCAGTCAATATTTTTTCTGAGGTTAGTCTGTGTGAAAGTCTCTATTTAATTTCATTAGTTGATAGCAAGTAAAGATGTGTACTCTCTGCACAGGGATTGTTCTTTGGGTTGTGTGTCACTGAGGACATTGTAATGCTGAAAGAATCTGCACCTAACTGAGATGCTACTATTCAAAGATGAGTAGTCAGCAAATAACTGCTTGACTCACTTTGTAAATGAGCACATAGAGAGATTGTTCCTCAGTTTAACTTCGTGGGCAGCCTGTTTTGGATCAACATCGTTTCTCAGCATGAGAAGTTTTGCAAGTCAAAGCGCGAAGATGCATTGGCTTGAAGCACCTGGCAATTTTTGCAGAGCCAGAATATGCTATTAAATACTGGTCAAGAAAATCTTTTCTATTTCATAAAAGCTAGACCAGCATAAATGGAATGTGTCTTCCTTAAGTCTTCCTGTTGTTAGCAAAGGAATTCCAATTTTGTTATCAAAAGAAAGAAATCTGGTAGGATGCATTCTTGATGGATGCATTCACAAATGTTAAACCCTTGCTTATTCCTCCCATTCTCTGTAGCTGTGTGACCTTGTGTTGGGGAAAGAAAAGTCAGGCAGTGTTTCAGAATATGCCTGGGTGGGTGGTAATGTGTGTGAGCTTTGACCTGTAACTATTTGCTGGCATTAAAAAAAACATGGTATTAACGCTTAGCATTAATGGACTAACTCCCACAGAAAAACACTCAATAATGTGAAATGTTAAAATGCAGAACAGTGATCCTCTTGTTTTGATGAAATACAGCCTGACCTCCACTGGAGCATCACATGAAGCACTTACTGTTTGACTCATAGGTCACAGTGTTGCTAGGAGTGCCAGCAGGCCCTCTCACTTTGCTCTTCTGCAGTTTGAAAGATATGATAGTTTAAAAAGCTTTCTGCTTAAGAGCAGCAAAGGTTTTGTTTTTGCTAACAGTTCTCCATTGTAAAGGACATTTAACTAAGTTACATTTTAAAGAAAGTTATGTTTTTTCTGTTAACAGCTGTTTTAAGAAGCTGTAATGTATCTTTATGGGGCAGAGAGATTGATAGTGAATCACCCTTCTCCATTTTCCATTCAAATCCATGTTAACTCAGCATCAATGAAAAATGTCTGTCAGTTGTTCATACTTCCCTTGTGCAGGCACTGGGTTCCTCATCTTACTCTTGAGCATAAAAACTCACCATTGCTACCACGAAGAAATGGCATAAGATGAAGATAGAGTAGAAAATAATTCTTTAAATTATACAAAAAGTACCTCAGATCAGGAGTATGAGGACTGCTAAAGCCTCAAGCCCATTTTCCATTAGTAGGTGAAGAAAATTGTCATGCCACTGTGGCATGTTTCACACTCAATCAGTTTATTATTTAGCAGCAACATGATACTGCAGTAGTGGTAATTATTTCATAGGGAGAAAGATGACTAGTTTACTGTTGAATCTATGAATGTGTTACTGTGTTATGAATATAGCAGCGTAGTACCTGTGACATAAATGAGTGGGTTCTCTCCTCTTTCAAATGATCAATTTTTCATTCAGCTGATAAAAATACCAGTGGAGCATTCTTTGACTGCTTTCTGTCTTTTGTATGGAGGAAGCTTTGGCAGTGGTCCGTGCCCTTTGCAGAGCAAATGGAAGGTGCACCTTGATCTAAATCGTTTGTAATGAAAGGCAAACATTGGTCGTTGTCACGACACACGCGTGGGACTGAGTCATTGCAGGAATTGATACCACACTCACTACACTGGATCAACCTTGATGAGTCTGAAAAGAAGGGAGGAAGTAGTGACAGTGAAAAGAAGCAGCAGAGGGTGGTCCTGTTGTGCAGGCAGGAAGGTGAGAAGCAGAGGGCTCAAGTGTTTCACCAAGGTCAAGCCAGAAGTTATGGAAGAGCTGAGAATAGAACAGGGGCTGCTTCGCCCCCAGTCTCTGCCTTGCCACGAGACTGTTTGTCATACTAAACCATTTATTTGCTAATTTGGGAAGGTTTTATCAGTTTTCTTTGGAAAGTGAGGTTTATTTTTGCCTATCTGTCAAAAGAAGGGCACAGAATGACTGTTATGTAGTGTACTCACTGTGTTGTCCTGGAGAAGAAAAGCCAAGAGGGCAGCACAGGGCTAGGGCTGTCTTATGACAGTGGCCTGCTGGACAGCTGGGGTGCTGCATGGCAGGTTTCCTTGTGCTGAATTTCTAAATTCCAGTGTCCTTACTGCATTGACAGTGGTCCCAAAGCTTTGTACGTCTGTGTGTGCATCAACATAGACATCCTTAGGGCTTGGAGGCCATCAATAAAACAGGTCCTGTTTCATACTGGCTTTTCTTTTGTCACTTGATCAGCAAACAACCCAACTGGAAGCCTGTTTCCCAATAATACTATAGTCTCTGAATTTCTGCTTGATGCAAAGTAGTAATGAAACAAGGGAGTTTGGCACTAATGTTTTAGGGATTGAATTGCTTGCCAGTGAGAACAAGGGATAAATAACCTGTTGCTAATGCTGCTGCCACCCTTCTGACGCTGTTGCTTAATCCTTTTGACGCATCAGGAAAAGGGGAGACTTAACAAGAATAATTGCAAGATGTTCATCAAGATGATGAGAGGGCTGTGCAAACATGGCAGGGCTGTTTGGAAGGCTAGGTTTGAGTAAATATTATTTCTGTGCTCTTGGTGGGGCATCAGAACATGAAGGGATTTGTTACTGGCAAAACCAGGATTAGAAATTTCAGCTTTTTTTCTGGCACTGAGTCTCACATTCATCTACTCAGGTGCTTTAAAGCTACTTTGAAATGACACTATGAACAGTATTTTCTTTAGTATAAGATCAGTTGTTTGTGCCAGAAAATTATATTCCCTTTTCATAAGACAAAGAAAACTGTATTGCTTAACTGGGCTGACGAGTGCTTCTGTGAGTGACTGTGGCAGCAGGGTCACTCTTTCACT